>CM073323.1:9179257-9416757 GCA_037043015.1 Bryum argenteum | reverse complement strand
CAGACAGTCGCATACTTCATTCTCGTTTTCTTTTCAAGGTTTGTGCACTAAGTTCTGGTTTCGTTCGGAAGACCTATTTGAGCATTGAGAGCACCAGGTATAGGATGATCCTGTCAAGAATTTGCTTGAAAGAGGAAACATTTTTTCTAAAGTTCTTGAAGATGGATCGATGATGTTGTACGTTCTTGAACAGGGAATTGATGTTAGGTATTTAATTCCAGGAAATGGTGAATTCTTAACCTGGCATTGTTTAGCTTCCCAAGTTCATGAGTATCTGATCACAGCAAGGTATGAGTGACCATTTAAGAATCTTAGCATGTATATTGGGGGACATAATGAAGAATCTTTGGTATGTAGAATAAAGGTAATGAACTTTTATTGAGAGTTTTATTCATTGTGTTGAATTCAATACTAATTTCCTGAAGTGAGGAAGTTGGCTTGCATATACTGACCTTCATTGATTAGGGTTGTGACCTTCGGTGAAGATATGAATGTTTCAGATTTCATTAATCTCGATTTAACGTTGCATTTTGAAAGGTCCATGACATTGTATAATGTCATATTTTATTTTAAAAGGAATTAAGACACACATTCTTAATACACATTTGATGGGAACTTATGGTGTTTGGCCAATCATTTTATTAAACACATCGAGAAAATGGTCTCCCAATGACTCGTGAACTACAACTTGTCAAAGTTGTCCACCACGACTTGTCAAAATTGTCCACTACAACTTGTCAAAATTGTCCACCACGACTTGTCTAAATTGTTCACCACGACTTGTCAACAATTGTACATCATGACTTGTCAAAATTGTCCACCATAGCTTGAACAAATTATACACCATATATTCAGTGAGTCATTTGTGGACTATTTGGAACAAAGTTGAGGAGTTGTGGACAACACAAGTTTCTCCTACTGAAAAATTCAAACCTATTTTGATGAAAGATTCAAACCTAATTTGAGGTTTGCATGTATGTTTATTCCCGGGAGTCCTAACATAAATAGTGGGACTAAGGTAGAGGCACCTATAACCGACCACTTAAGGATTTTAGCATATGATATTAACCCCTAAACGCCCGAGCCTATTTTTAGCAGAAAAGCACATTTCCATAGAAATCGTCATAAATGAAAATCAAGAGAAGCTCTTAAGATCTCAACCGTACAAACTTGTAATAGACTTATCAAAGATCATGTGGACCAAAATTTGAGTCATGAGGCCTTATAGATCGGGAGATCATAACATATTAATATCAAAAACAAACTGCAAAATTTCATCATTTTCACTTTGAGGTGGAAATGCTACCAATATACCTATTGCAATGAAAAAATCACCAACTAGAAAGATGTTCACCTTCATCTTAATAAGTCCTTTACCCAACAAAAATTCATCAAAAAAAAATTTTGACTCAAAAAAAAGCCATGCAATGGTAAAAACTACCGAACATTTTACAAAGGAAAAATAGTCCAAAACTAGACCCTTTGCATTCAATTTCATGCCTTATCTTCAAAACATTTTCGATCTTGTTAAGGTTTCTACCACTTAGACTAGACTCTAATTGGAGGCCATCCTAGAAAATTAAGTTGAAATCCAACGGTGGATGAGGGAGATATAGCTCCTCAAATATCATCCATTTTCTCACTATTTTCATTGACAAAACATCATTGCAAATCCAATAGCAAAATCATTTGGATCAAAAAACTTCTCACTACAAAGTTGTTAAGAATCACCTTAAGATCATGACCATGAAAAAAAAATCATGAAAAACTATTTTTAATTTCACGTAATTGGCTTGCAATGGTAATACATGCCCCATGCTTGGAATCCCAAAAACAAGAGCTGTCTTCACTAAAGTGCATTCCATTTATTCATACTTTATTGTATGGGCTTGAAAATTTTACAACACAAACTAGACTTGATTTGGAACCTAATCCAAGTGATTTCATCCAAAACGGACCTTGGGTGAAGAAGATATGGCTCTTCAAAGTTTCTGGATGTACATCCAAAATGTCGTTTTTCGACATCGTGGGCGTTTAAGGGTTAAGATATATATTTTTTTTAGAATTTTTCATGTGTGCAAACATAAGGTTCTTGTTGAATGCAAAAAGTTTCGTGATTTTATTTGCATTATTCAAATAGTTATAATTGTTTAAAGTGAAAAGTTGCTTGGAACCTAAAGTTGATCACATGCTCAAATATACAAATGAGGTACATCTGTTCTTTCAAAATCTAGAAATTGGGCTTGATCGGTTATGGGTCCCCGGTCAGGAATGGGTCCCTTTACCTTAGTAACTCATTTTGGGTGTAAGAACATTGGTGCATGTATAGATTGACTTTCGGGGCCAAATTCGTTTCACATATGTATACCACAAAGCTTATACGGGAAAAGTACTACTGTTCAAATATCACATCATCAATTTGCAAGTATTTGTGATTTTACACGCTGGCTTCCGATCATCAAGGCCACAAGCCCTTTCACTATTTCAGGCAACCACAGAAACAAATTACGCTGAACATGGACTTTGCATTCCTCACAACAGACAGAGAGGCCACAAAACCCTAATTATCAACACAAATCTTAGACACTTAGCTTAGCCACTTACCCGCACATGGTAGTGTTGCAAAGCAAGCGATCATAAACAATCTGATAATCCGAGTTCGTCAAAGCCAGATTACAAGTGAAAGCAGAGACATCGCCAGCATCGTGCCAGAAACAGTCGCCAATATCGCCACCACGTTGATCATGCAGTTTGCCGAAGTAGCTCCCCTTGCAAGCTGGCTTTATAGTCACCCCGCTGTAGTTGCAAGTATTATTCGGGACGTGCAGAGCGTATCCTCCTCGACAATCCGGGTACCTGCCCCCTGCAATGGTGGTGCTCGGCACACCTCCACATCCCCAATTTGAGCTCGGAATCACCATTTGGTAATCGAATCCTACGTCGTCGTTGAGTCCGAAGTACAGGTTCACCACGTGAAAGTCAGCATTGCTCAACATTGGTCTCGTTAAGAGCGCCAGTAGTAGCAGCATCGGAAGAACTTGAAGCTTTCTCATGTCTCTTGAAGGAACGAAACGGAGAGAAGAATAGAAAGGATGAGTATGAAACGAGGGAGTCACACACCCCATGTGAGTGAGCTCTTTATGAACCATCCATCCAGGACATGAAACGAAAGAAAGACTGAATGGCAGTGTACCTCAATTCGTTATGAGAGGATGTGTTATACCCACTCATCACCAGCCATAGCCTTCACCCTGTTTAGCCGGTTAGATACTTACATGAATCACTTGGAAGCTATCAGAAAGTTAGATTCTCTCTCTGACGAAGTACATTTTGTGAAGGTCATAGATGCAGCGCATGATTCAATATAGTTATAAGGTCACCAATTGATGGTAAAGATCTCAAAGCTGTCACCTGAAAAACAACATGAACCATCCATCCAAAACATAAAGAAAATAGGATGAAAGGATGAGAGTGTACCTCACGAGAGTGTACCCACCCATCACCAGCCATAGCTTGCTTCATAAAAGAATATTGAGATGAATGCTCTACTTAAAAGCAAGGCATAATCCACCTGAGAGTGCGTACACTGTCCAGCTTCCAAACGGTAAATAAGCTCCCTAATCAACATGACTGACTACAGAAAGGTCGCTCATGTGCATATCGCGAACACCATCAATCTCAGAGCTGTCACCTGTAAAACCAACATGCTGTCCTTCCAAGCTAGAAGGTGTGGAAATCCTATTGAAAGACTGACTAGGTGGCTCAGAGGACAATCTTGGGATTTCAACTCGAGTTTATTAGCAGTAAATTACTAAAACGAAATTACAACTTCTTCCCAGCCTCTGCAGCTTCAGCTGGAGTTCTAGTCCTAAGAGCGTCAACGGCATGCACAGCACTCTGAAGCTCTTCCCAGATTGCTTTGTACACCATTCGTTGTCGGCTCACCCTCGACTGGCCCTCGAATGCTTCCGCCACTACGTCAATGCTGAGAAGGGACACAGAGTAGCATGAGTTAGCATTCCTCCGCTTACTAGCTCAAAAGAATAATCAGCATACCACTCACTAGAATAGTTAAGGACGCTCCTTATCAAAGTGTAAACAAATTCAACTGCAAGACCTAGAAATAAAGAGAAATGGCAGGTAACACAAATTACCTGACATGACGACCATCACCATAAGCATCCACTACGGAAACCTCTTGTGCTTTCAGCGAATCCTTAATCTGACAAAAACAAATCAAATTAATCAGAAACGATTAACTCTCGTTCTTCCTAATCGAAATCATCCATGATTTCACATTTTTGAACAAAATCCAAATTATTATGGATTCTAACTAACGAAATTTTGTTACTCACAACAGTCGAGGAATTGCATTTTGAGTTTAGGTTTAGGAAAATCATCGAAATTTTCTTTCTACACTTGCAATTTGCGGGAATGAGCTGCACCGAAGGGAATTATACTGAACCTTTCTACTGTGAACATTGCATGATTTGTAAAATGGTAAACAAATTACTGTCTGTCGACATTCTGTTACTCACAGCGATGGACAAATTGCATTGTGAGTCAAGGTTTAGGGCTGTAATTCAGATTTTTTATCTACACTTGCAACTCATGGGAATGAGCTGCACCGGAAAGATTCAATTTGTGAACATTGCATGCCAGAATTGAATGACATTGAGTTACTAATGGCCTGTTGTTCGCACCTTGGAGGTCATACTCGTCATAAGCGGCGAATCAATGGCGCCCTGGTCAGCAGCTTTGACAGTAATCGACCTTCGCCGCTCTGTTTTCACCTCGACTCTCGACTGGAGACCGGGAAATCTGGCAAGTGAAGAGTGCAATGTTGATGTTGTTGCAGCGCGGAAGAAGGTGACGCAGGTGCTGGCATGCCGACCTGCCAGCGGCGTCAAGCACGATAGAGCTGCCATTGCCATTCTGTTGTTGCTGGCGATGGTGGAGATTGAGCTCCAAACCCTAATTCGAAGACAAAAACATGGGTGTGGTTGAGCGAGGTCTTAAAGCAAAGCAAGGCCTAGAAGGTATGGACATCAAGAAGAGCCAAAGTTTTGTTCTTTAGTTTTTGGTTAGGCTTGTATTTACTCAATTTTCAATTTTAGAGGTTGTGATCTCACAAATCGATACGAATATGTATGAGAACTAGTGGAACCTGTGCCGTTGGGCACGTTCAACTTGGATTGCCTAAAGCTATAAAACATTCATAAACTTCAAATAAGTCAAAATGGGTATTGACCGTTGGAATCCCTTTACTCTTTGTAAAAGGGTATTATAACGTATTATAACGTAAAAGGGTATTAATATCCCTTCAAGTCTCCACGACGGATTCCAGCGCGGAACCGTCGTGTGAGACAAAGCCTCCTGTATTGTAATATAGATTGTGAAAGTTAGGCGCCACAATTTGGAAAAAACCATGAATTGTTAAAATTGGTTGGATTTCTTTAATGGTCTCGATCACTAGTTAATATAGTTGGATATGGTTTGAATGGTTCAGATTACTCATTTATATCAAATCTTGGATTCTTTGTGAGACAAGAGTTGTATCCAAATCTTGGTTTTCCCAAAGACAAATGGAGTAGTACTTATGATTACTTTCTCAATATATGGTATAAATTCATCCACCTTCCATTGAAATAGGGTAGTTTTGAGGGTAAATCATCATATATTGGCTACTTGACTATAGCAGTTGAAAAATGCTAGATTTATTATTTGAGGAATTCTTTTTAGTAAATGTAATTCCAAGAATACTTCTTCATATGCCGTAAAGGTGTTGTATTGATACAATATATCTATATGAATATTTACAAATTTCTTTTGAAACTAAATGGAATGAAAGTGTGGTTTTAATGTTTTTAAGTGAAGACCAACCAATTATGAATTTTCAAATCAGCTATTCATTTTGTTTGGAGTAACTAATATCAACAAGTTGAATAATAAAAAACAAGTGATTCTATTGAAACTATCATAAACTAATAACTAAATTTAGTTATGTGTATTATCTTTTTGTTTCAATCTTTCCAAAAAAGAAACACCTATACGATAAGTGGTATTCACAAAGAATAATGTGTTTACGATAAGTGGCATTCACAAAGAATAATGTGTTTGTCTTAATGCTTGTATAAGGTCCTTACCAATGTATATTAATATGAAACTTATAAGAGAAAATTAAGTCATTTTAGCAAAAAATAGTAACTATTTGATTACAACTAGAGATTATCTAATGATGGCAGTTTTCGTCAAAGATAAGTATCATGACACATAAGCTTCAAGATTACACGTATAAAAAATTATTATAGTTATCGTATAAAATAATCCAAGGTAGATAATCTACATGTGCTAAAATTGGGCGTCATTGCTTGATCAAAATAATATATTTTTTGTAATATAAATGTATGCTATTACTTATTCAAACAATGTAATAATATACCCGAGATAACATATATGATACGTAAGTAAAAAAATAAATCATTGTGAATGCACACATGGGTGGCTGATCTTAAAAAACCTATAAGTTTTTTTTATGATAATGAAAAGAGTAGTGTAAATACACCTATTTTTGGGCACTGGAGCCATTCACCATACTTGGAATGATGACCCGTGTGATGTACTATTTTTCAGTGATTAGCAAATAGAATAAACAAGGTTTCCCTATTTTTGTGGTATTTTTTAGCATTTAAATATAGATTTTAGAAGTGACCAAGATAGGTACACCTGTAGTCGTTCACCCTACTACAAGTACATATGAGAAACATACTATCTAAGAGAATCTTCAGTCCATCATGAGAAAATCTTCATTCTCGGCTATCCGATTGTTAGGGGCCCTCCGGATGTTGGTTCTCTTACCCCACGCTATAGCCCTACTCAAGATTTCAAAGTATGAAGATGACGGCTCAAGATTTCAATACGTATGAAGATGGCACCTCACAAGCTCAACATCAACACTAGTAGAAAGATGGTATGAGTAAAGTCACAAGCAAAGCTACAGTGGCACAATATGGCATAAACTCCTAAAGATCCTTGATTCAAAATTACTTAAATCACAAAAATAACCTTTGCTTACTTCATGCCAAAAAAAGCTTAATTTAAGTACTAATTAGAAAATCCACCCGTAGAATCGTAAAGTGAACTTGCCATTTTACTCCCATGTGTAATCTGAACCCGTTGATTCTTTTTCATTTGTGAGATTATAATAGTCAAAGCTGGCTCACTTCACTTCCTGCGAGAACCGTGAAAATCCATTTCGGCTCTTTTGGATCTTTAGGGGTAAAGTGCCACTATGGCTTTACTCAGACTTCCTTTTCACTAGTACGACATGACGAGAAGCCCTTCAAATGACAAAAATGAGGATCTAAAGCAGGGTTGTCTTGTGCGACAAACTCGACACAATGTCGAACACGACATGTTGAACAAACAACAGACCCTTGGTTTGAGAATATACCATATTCCTAGAATGTAGTTAGAATATTCTAGAATAAGCCCACATATTCTTGAATATTTGAGCATATTTCATCCAAATAGTCTAACGTACCAAACACCTGACGAACACTATGAACACGACGAAGACGACAACTCGACAGACTTTGCCAAAAATGTGTCGAAGAAGACAACTGTGATCTAAAGTCACAACGGAGGCGACAATTTTTTGAGTTGAAGGTTATCTTTTCCGGCCATGTAAGCAAGATACGTTGACTATGCACCCTACAACGAGAACGTCGTAAGGGTGCTACTGTAGAATGAATGCACTGATTATATGTCAGAAGCATCTGATGATGATGGAACATACCCCGGGATACAAAGGTGACATACATACATCGTGCATGATGGAATGTATGTGCGGTCTATTTGGATATACCAATCAATAATATGGGCATGGGGAATATGAATATGAATGATGGCCATGTGCATGTGGGTATGGCTAATACGGTATCCACCATTCTTCCCATGGCATTTGGATTTATAAATTTCAAAAGTGGGATTTAAAAATTCCCAATTGAAATAATGTGGTGGGCAAGGGTATCACTAAGATGCGTCTCATTATCTATGTGTAATTCATTATATATGTGCTAGAAATTCCTTTTTTAACCCTATGTAAACAACTATAGCCATGTCACCTATAATACCATTTGGTTAAAATAAATTTTCAGTATTGTTTTTATATCAAAAAGTAGTTTTTTAAAAATCACACTATTTTTGGAGGGGGTACCCATTTTATGCCCTTACCTTGGTGTTACATTTGAACTCAAGTACTTGGTACGGTAGACTATTTGACCTCAAGTACTTAGTAAGGTAGATTCTTCAATAATAGCGCAAATTCTAATTTAGGAAATATGATGGAGTGAACCGTGTGAGCATTTTTGTGCATTTTTGTGCATTTGGGAAAGTAAGTAGAAGATTAGATCAAGTGGAATCATCAATTTTGGACTCTCTTAAGAATATTTTATGACTTTCTGAAACTTGGACTCATAGGTGTTTCTGAAATGGTGCCCTAAAATGACATCTTAAAATCTTCGTTCGCAGGGTATATTAAAAAATCAAACTTATTGATTTCGAGCACTCTACCTTAGCTTTCATTCAACTTGAGAATTGTCACCTCCTTTTACCAAATTTTGTAAGGTGAAGTTTTAAGCGTAGAGATATGCTTCATTCACTTGACCCTAAATTTCCTTGTGTGTTTGTGGAGCTTTGAACCTCAAACTGTGACTTTCTACTTCTATGCACTCTTGGAAGTATGAACCAAGTTCTCTAAATCTTTTCAAACTTCCAACCCTATGATCGTATAGATAAGCCTATTATTAGTCGTTGATCCAAAAATTGACCGTTGAACTTTTATCATTTGCAAGATCCTAGCTTTCAAAGTTTGTGCAAAAGGTTATTTTGAAAATTTTGAAAACTTTGAAGCTTACTCTTGTAAATTTTGAAGTTTACCCTTGTATAGTTTGTATAAGTTATGACTTGGGTCAATTGGAAATAAGGGTAGGAATGTGGTAATAAACATTTTACAAAAAATAATTTAAAAATAAAAATTAAAAAAATCTTAGAAATAAGAAGTTTTTTTGTCCATCTAGGGGTGAAAACTAAACCGTGGGTCGAAAAACTCTAAAATTGGTATTCAAAATTGCAAATTTCCCCACACACCTTGTAGTATTAGAAATACCCTGTAAGAATCTTAGACAAAAATATGGATTTCAACACCTTCATCTAACTTGCTCGAGAAAACATAAAGCTTATTTGACTTGTAAGGATAATTAGGAGTTAAATATCTGTAACCTTAAAATGTGGATTAATCACAAGAAAAGTCTTTTTTTTTTTTTTTTTTTTTTTTCCCTAAATTCACATGTTTAACTTATGTATGTCAAAGGTGCTGATTTGTTGACAAGAACTTTTGATGGATAATATTTCAATAATGTAGTCAAGAAGTAGCCTCTTAGTTGCAAACACAACACCGCAACTTTGGAGAAATCACGAAATTCCTTGCAATTGAGACTTTGTCTTGTAAGCATCGATATAAACTTTACCAAAATTTGGCTTGGACCAATAACGATCAAGGATTGTGTGATCTCCAAGCTTCAAATTAGTCTCCACAGCAACACGTTCTTGAAAGACAAAAAGTATCATACTCATTAACCAAAAAAATTTGTTGTGGAGGATTCCTGCTATGAAAACAATTTCCAAGGGTTTGCAAAGTATCAAGAAGGGTGTCCCTCAAGTATGAAAACCATTCAATGAGAACAAAACCTTTGAATTAGGTGTACCACAAAACCTAGATTTTAGCTATATTTTAAATGTTAGGTAGACTAAAATTGTATATGGAAGTAAGAATCTTCTTGTTTGTTGAACGCATAGACTACTATGTTTCTCGTGATGTTGAATTATCAAACCTCCTACCATACATAGGGTTTATACAATGCACATGACATCGCTGTAAACAATTCATAGCAGGGTGAAAATTAAGGTAGGTATTGGATACTAATTGTGACAAAGATTGACCAAATGGTGCGCATTTATTCACTCAATAAAAGTTTTTATGGTAAAAGTTACTTTTACCAAGAAGACTACCCTTCTCCAAAAGCTTTGCGAGCCTAGTGGTCTCCAAATCACTGAGAAGGGTTCACTACACAAGGCTTGTGCAAAGACAGCGCTTTGCACCTCGAATATTAGATGCTCAGCTCCGCACAACATATAGATTGAAATGCTTAGAATATTATCTATATGTTGAATAAGCCTCAAAACAGGGACCATTCACATCATAGATAATATCTAAGCATTTTACATAATAGATAATATTTCATATTTAAGCATAATGACAATATCTATGATACCTATAGATAAGCCTCAAAATGCAGACCATTCACATTGTAGATTGAAATGCTTAGATATTATCTATATGCTTATACATATTATCTATATGTTCAAGGATAAGCCTGGAAAAAAGGACCATTCACATGAACCATCACTTAGTCAAATAGCTACTCTCTAAATGTATCTTTTGCTCTTATTCAAGTCTAATTGTCTTTCTGCAGCTAACTGTCCTAACATACAGACTACATTAAATTTGATAATTAGTGTTAGATACACTAATTTACATAAACATGCAATAAGTTTTTACTGTTGTTCAATAATTTTACCCACTATATTGGCCAAGGTGGGGGTCCTTATATAGTATCAGAATCAATGCTCTTGGTAAATTTTTTTAAACAAAAGTAAAAACTTATAGCATTTTCAAATCTTATAATAATCTAACACTACTTATCAAATTTAGTGTAGTTGAACCAGTTTCTCCTTTCCCGTGGCCATAGGAACATTAGCATTACGAACAGACACTTCATTCACGCCTGCCTCTTAGAAAGGGGACCGGAGTTTCTATCTATCCTAACCTACTATTCTCCTTTGTTTCCAACAAGCGGTTGAAAATGACAAAAAGTACAGGGCCCACAATACATTCTGCATTGAAAAGACAGTGACTTTTGGAGGGCATGGGTGGCGATGCCCTGCACCATCACAATCATGAAAATAGCTGCCCCTGTCCTGGGGCAGGGGCAGCAGTGAGAATGAAAGTAGAAGTTGAACATAGTAAGACAGCAATAACATGCCAAATATGCCATGCAATGCTTCTGGCAGTACCTGAATAATTGTTGTCTCCATCAAGGACAAGTTAACAAATTTGTTGTTACCCAATACCAACAGTTGCAAATATCAAACCTTGGTTCTTGGATCTCACAACACAAATGACAACGATGATAGAAACTCTCGTCCCTTTCTAAGGGGCCGGCGTGAATGAAGTGTTCAGTCGTAATGCTAATATCCAGATGGCCATTGGACAAGGGGAAATTGGAACAATACTACTTCCCCCTCTCGAGGGTGGACACTATAACTACACTAGTTTCTAGCTAGTTACTAGTGCATTGAAGATACTTGACATAGTATCCTCCCAAAGGGCTTTGAGGTACCCGTACAACAAGGTCCAAGGACTCCCTACAATATTTGGGTGGACTATAGCGGTGAGCACCATGCCGGCATGGGGAATAGAACCCACGACCTTCTCAATGGGGGCCATGAGCCCTAACCACCAAGTCAAGGCTTGTGGTGCCCTTATAACACAAACTCCTGATCTAACTCATTCTAGGTTAGGGTAAGAGAACCTATTCGGAATGCCCCCCATATTTGTTCAGCCTAGAATGAAGATTTACTCGGGATGGAATGAAGATTTACTTGGATAGTATGTTCCTTATATGTACATGCAATAGGGTGAACGACTATAGGTGTATCTTTATTAGTCACTTCTCGAATTTGTAGTTAAATATGTAAGTGCTTAAGATATCACAAAAATAAGGGAAACCTTGTCTTTTCTATTTGCTGATCACTGAGAAATAGTAAATCACATGTGTCATCACTCCAAGTATGGTGAATGGATTAAGTGTTTGAAAGTAGGTGTACTTATCCTAATACTGTTGTAAATTGTTTCGTTTAACCCCAAAGATTCAAGAAAGCGGAAAAGGTTTTTTGGGGTTTTGAAGACGAAACTTGAGCCAACTTTGACTATTATAATCTCACAAACAAAATGTAATGAACGGTTGAAAATTGATATGTGTGTAAAAAGTCAAGCTAACTGTCTTCTGAATTCTTTGGTTGGATCTTCCAAAGTATGCTTAGATTGAGCTTTATTGGACCCAAGGTAGATAAAGGTTATTTTTGGCAATTTAGGTAATTTTGAATTAAGGAATATATAGGGGTTAAATTAGAACAAGATATATGATAACTTATTAGAGTTATAAGAGGAGTGACTTGAATTTCAAATTGGATTGATAAACACTCGTCCTTCCATAGTATAAGACTTGCAGTCTAAGTAGACTACACGAGTACACTACACCGCATTCTACACATCATACGATATTGGAAATTTACATTTATAGTAGGTGTGATTGAGTTAGTTGCAAGCATGGACGTTGTATTTGGTGTAGTGAGCAATTTACTCCATCCTTGCATTGATATGACATCAAATGAAATTCATTGTTCAATTTAGCTTGAAAAAGTCAACCTAAAATGAGTGATTCATTTGATTCCATACCTAAGCAACATTGGTTTACTCACATCACCTTCATACAAATAGATAAGCACATCATCAAGTCAAAAGCCAATTTAGAAGTCATATCATTTAGTACTAATAAAAGTTTTTACCGAGATGAGAAAGTTCGAAGGTGAAACACAACAAACTTGAATTTCAACCTAAATAACTCATTGCTGATCAACGGTCTTCTTGTGTTGTTTTGTAAACTAGAAGGGGAACGCGGTTTTTATACCCAATCTTTCAAAAAAAAATAAAAAATTGGAGGATGTCAATTGAGTTATTCCCAACAATATGCAATTTAATTTATTTTTATTTTTACATAGAGTAAATTAGTTTTATTTTTATTTTTTAATAATTTTTATTTAATTTACGGGGAGGGATAAAATGGTTTAAGATGCCCCACTGCTAATTTTCTATAACCAGTGGCTTCTTTTGAGTTACCTAGTACATAGTTCCATCATGGTGGTCAAGGAAAGTTAGACTGTGCAACAGTTGTTGCAACGAAACGACTAAGAGCATGCCCAATCAGCTCCCTGTAAAGCGCCCTCCAAACGTGCTGTAACGGGACTCACGCTGACGGAACATGCGGTGCATTTCGAAATTGACGAGCTCCTGATCCAACCCACGCCCGTCAAACGTTCCACGCGATCCTCTTCCAGGGCTTCGTGGGCAGCCACGTCGAGCACAAAAATGCTGCCACGGATGCAGTGGCTGGGTCTGGGAGGAACGAAACAGACACTGCTGCCCTTCCTAGCTCTTCCCGAATCAAATGTTGCCATCGTGACATTGACTGCCGCTACAGGGAGGAGCAAGCGCTCACGGCAAAGAAGAAAAAATTGCCGAGACCGGGAGAGTTATAGAGAGACACGGGAGATTGGAGGGAGCCACGCTATGCGCGTTGGAGCTTGCCGAGACTGCCGGGCCCGTGAGTTGCCGTTACAGGGAGCCGTTACCGTTTCGATTGGGCATGCTCTAAGGACGTGAGCATACGCAGATTCTGTGGACCCACTCGATCAGTCGCCGACGAAGATCACGGTCCATGCTATGGAAGGAGAGAGTTCATGATCATGATCAGCCCATTAATCAATCAACTCATGTGACTAGATCCGCACGTCGCATTTCCGCTGGCGCCTCCGCCATTTCCATTATTCTACCAATTCCACTCCTGCAAATGATGATACCCTACTCACCTTTCTCCACTACTACCCTTACTACAGTACGAACAAAAGCTGGTGGATTGGAGGCTGGAATTTTGTTCGACAGGTTCGATATCTCACTGGTTGCAAGAATCAGTCAATTCCGTGGAATGTACTGTTCAATGGCCCTACTTGGACTAACATTCGATCAACTCCGTCAGTGGTACTGTCATTGGTAGAAAATCTTAAGGTACGTGTAGAATTTCAATGTCGTTTAGTGGGGTAGCTAGAGATCGAATGATGGTGGACTTCATAACAGAAACATGAGATCGCTCAGGAGGAAGGGAAACAACCTGTTGTATCTTATGGCAAGAGTGAAAACATGATTGGCACCTGTGATTTACGTTGTGATTTACTCAATTTGTTAGAAGAGATAAAACACAAATTTTCTCTTACTATGTGATAAACCTAGATTCTTGTTTGTGGTGAGTATGAGTCCAACAAACAGTCACGATGTCGAAAAAGTCATAACATCCTCAGACTGTCTTCAATAGGAAGCATTCTTGAAGCTCAGTCAGTGAAATAATGGTCGCCCATCGAGCAATTGAAATGGTAAGTTAGGCAGCATTGATTGGAAAAAGAATGTGGTTCACTTTCGGAGACTACACTCGTGTCGTATGCTTGGTGTCCTGTCTGTCATCGATTCTCATTCCCCTCAAACAATATGTCTCTTCGATCCTTGCAATTCGATACAGTCAATGAGCACCAGAGTTGGCCGGCGTTACAAGAAGTTGCGGTTGGAATTCACGAGATTGAGCTTTGACAGTATGTTCACTTTGTTGTCAGCTCAGGGACTGGCCAGCAACAGCTAGCGCCAGTGTATTATCCACTGGCGGCATCTCAGACTTTGATCTATGAATTTCTTGTTTCAGAATCTACGAGGGTGAGAATTTGGATCGCTGGGATTTAGTCCGAATCGCAATCGAGTGAGTGAATCTGTATATCCATAGACTGGCTATCTAGAGGTTGATATGTGTCGATAGAGTGGGAATTGATTGGTTGATTGATTGCGTCTGCCGTTGTACAATATCCACTTTGGATTCGGAGCTGGTAAAAAATCTCGTGTTACCATGCAGGAGGTGTCAGGTATCGATTTGAATGCTTACGATCACCTCATCGTCAAGTATCTTACGAAGATTGCCTATCGAGAAAAACGCATCCAATCGTTACTTCCGTGGATATTGTTACGGAGAGTTAACCGGACATGTGAGTTACTAAAATGCTGAGAAGTCTATTTCATTTTCCATCAATTAGAATTTAAATGCTAGAAATCTTGTCTCTGAGAACAGACATTGAGCATTCAACGAAGCAATTCAGAGCACGGTGACCCCAGGAGAATGATGTGTGCTTGCAGCAGATCAATCTCAAACCCCCCGTCCTGATTCTTATCAAATGCATAACAACGGAAGACATCAAATGAGGAGAAACTGAGTCCCACAATTGACAGGCTAGGGAATTTAGCATCACTACACTCAAGACAGAAAGATCAAAACCACGGCACACTTTGCTGATCGTTCGCATACTGAGCCTGGAAATCACTTTTGAACGAGGATACCACCACAATCAGAGCAGCATTTCACCACATTCGATCGCAAGTCCACCGAAAAGCCAACTGTCTCAATTCTCAAAAGGACGACACGGTTGCAAAGCTCAGAATGGATAACGCCGCACTGTTGAGCACTTTCTCAAACATCGGGCGCTATCCCTCCTGAGCTTCGCAATTGTACCACCCAGCAGATCCCATTGATCCGACTACAACACACCCAAATATCGTAGACTATCGAACTACTGATCGATCGCTCACTGCTACGAGGCATCCGAACAGAGCAGACTGCAAGTTCGGAACCACCAGATCGATTTACAGAGCGATGAGAGGAGGTATAAATGGAGGGCAAAGGAGTAAGTAGGGTCCACAGACAGCAGATTAGAGCGGTAAGTGAGCGTGAAAGTAAGTTAAGCGATGGTTGTGTTGTTGTCCAGTGGAAAAGCAAGCACCGGAAATTCGTGTGTGGGCATCAGGGAAACCGTCGCACCCACTTTCCTGTGTTGAATTAATGGAGAAGATGCTTTGTTGCTTTGGAGCGTGCAGGCTTTTGGGCCTCCTTTTCGGCCCCCTCCCGCTTTTCTTTCTGTCGACAGTGCCGAGTGACGACGACGTGCTTTGTGCCTCGCCTTATTGATTGTTCCAGACTTCGAAAACAAAAGCCTGGTACTGTTCAGTGGTAAAGTCTAGTAGCTACTGTTTTGTTTCTGTAGCTATTGCTACTCCGATAGTGTACAGTACCCGGTTGGCTTCCAGACCGACCATGATGAACGGAGTCTGTGCGCCGGCCTCAAGATGGGGAACTTGCTTGCCTTGTAGGTGGAGGTTTCGCTTTGTTTTTCTCGCGCCTTGTTTCCTCCTTTAGCACTAAATGTGAGAAATTGGGAAACATCCAAGAGTGTGAGCTGGTTTAGAGCATCTCCAACGGATACTCTGGGAAATGGCTCTAGCATACCCTCGTTCGGAGCTCGCGGAAAGTGGCAGAGGCCTGCTTTGTCGGGCCAGTGGCACCACACCCACCGGTGGCTCTGAAATGTACTCCCCTCCTGACTTCGAAGCAACTTCCGGCTCCTAGTTGCTCAACGTCCGGAGCTCTTGGAAGACGAAAAGCTGCAAAAGCCAAGAAGATCCCCTTTGACAAGCTCTCAAGTGCGGTGTAGAGAGCTATGTATATCGTGAGATTTGGCCGTGCCATGTGCCTCTTTGGCCGAGTCCGACTTCCACGCTACCGTTGCAGAGTGAACGGTGCGCTTTCACTTTCGGAGGTTGGCAGCAGGTGGCCGTTTTTTCGGCCTCCCAGAGTCAGCGCTGGAGACGCTCTAACGCTCTTAGATCAGGGGTGTAGGCTGGTTTTTGAGTTGGGGCCATCGAAATAGAGCTCCCTCATTGGTATAGGAGTTGACGCTAGTCCCATCGAGTTTACTACTCGGAATGCGAGCCAACAATATTTTTTATATTCTTGTCTTACACCATTTTCATGTTATGTTAGCATATAGGAATCACTCACATGGCCCGGAAGTGAAGTTCAAGAAATGGTGTGTTCTTTTCTTCTCCTTGGGGCACATGTGAGTACAATAAATAGTCAAATGTTAATGAGGGATGGGGGCCTTGAGAGTCTAAATGGACTCTCTTTGCCCTTAAAATTCCATGGCCCCTACCCTAGTCTAAAGAGGCCGAAACAAGCATAAAACACCAAAAATAAATAAAATTATACGGATTATAGATTGTAAAATACAAAGAATTTGGTTACTGTCAACATCTGCACAACATGTGGATTTAGTCTTGTTTGATTTGGACCCCTAGCACTAGAATTTTTTTGAGTTTATTAAATATTCTTTTATTGAGTAACAAATTGGTTTATTATTTCTTGTTATACATTGATGTATGAAAGGATAGGAAGAAAGAGTACAAAGGTTTGTAGAGGCTAGTGTAAATAAAGTGCCAAAATTGCACCGTTCTTGTACATCAACTCAAATTGGTGTGTTGCAATTATTTAGCATAGGTGCATAGAGTGGCACCTACACAAATATTGTATTTAGATGATGTTCTTTTCAAGAATAGTACATAGTGCAACATATAAGTGGAATAGAGCTATTGCTTATCAGGATACACCAATGGAGCTATCAAATTGACACAAAGTTGCAAAAGTGAATGGCTTAAATAGAGATATACTTCTCACCTCACTCAATTGACACTAGGTAATAACCATCCAACATGTACTTAGAAGATAGTACTAGTGTTTCTTTGTAGAAGTTTATAGTTAGTTGACACAATGTGTCCAACAAACAATAGCAAGAAATGGCATCACGACAACAAGCAAATTTCCAAAGATTGCTCAAATTTGGATAAAGCCTTATCTTCCTAGACTTTGAGCATTTTCAAATTGGAGTCCTGAATAATACATCCATGCACTAGTCAATCGGGTAAAGAGAGGTTGGTAGGAAGGAGATTGCTGTACTATTTCGGCAAAAAAACTTATGTTATTTTGTGTTGTTTCGAAGTACAAAGTGAAAAATAGTCTTTCCCTGAGGGCACACATCTTGTTATGTTATTACACATGTACGTAATAGCTTCACACTTTATAGTACCATATACTCATCCCAAACATTATAGGGTGTCAAACCATGGCACCATTTTAGAAACACCTACAAGTCCACCTTCAACAATTCATAACAAACTGTAGAAGAGTCCAAAAATGATGAATCCACTTTGACTATCCTTTCACTCACTTTCCCCATGCATGAAAATTGCTTACATAATATAATTCACAATAGATAAGGCACTAGGCACTACACTACAGATTAGGAAATCTAAAATTTGAGCCATTATTGAGCACTCTCCCTTATTCGTTGTGTAAGTTGTTGATATACCAACCAAGTGAACCAACCAAGTGATCCGCAGTGATCCGCAAAAAGTACAACAATTCATTAATATACAAATTCCACATAAACATATAGAAATAGTGAATAATCCACTAAATAGTATAAATTCCTCCAAAACTGCAACTCATCTCTCATTTCTACAATCCATCCTCAGGAAAGGCTCCAATTCTTCACCTTCATGTTTCGTGTTCAAGAATGTCATCGCTCCACTCTCAGAAGTGCCTTAGCACGAGTCTGTACTTCAATCAAGCTCGAGTCATCATCTTGATAACCCTTTGCCCTCTCAATCAAAGATAACACTTCACTAAATCCTTCCAATTCCTCCTCATCCGAGTTTCTAGCTTTGGCCCTGGCACTGACCTCCCCCTCCAGCTTTGCAGCCATGGCTGCAGCTCGCAATACACAAACCTCCGGAACCTGAAAACATGGTTATAAACATAAGCTACACTTCTCGTAATCCAAAAGAGCAATCCAGGAATGGCGGTAGATTGAGACCTTTTGGCAAAAACGAGAATTTGGACTATCACCAGTTTCTGAGGAACGATGATGCAAAAGAGTTTTAATATTGCAATAGAGTTATGAGAGGTATGAGGACCTGTGCAAGACGAGCAACGTGTAGCCCAAAACTTCTGTCCGCCACTCCAGGCACAAGTTTGTATAGAAATGTTATCCTCTGTGTTGCCTCTTCTTCATATTCTACGTCTCGTCTACTATCACCATTCTTGAGTTGCCCATCTGCCAAATATGAAACAAAGTATGGAGAAACGCTCCCTGGAAACTCATCCTTCAGGCTTGCTAACCTCGGGTAATGCGTCACGAATAATGTAAGGCACCTGCACACTCCCAGTGCACACTGATAGATGAGAACATATATTCATTCTCCCCCCTGCCCTTAATATGCAGGAAAAAACCAAGCAGTCATAATGATATGAAACAGATGTACTCTTCGATTGATAACGCATGAATTGTTAAAAACAAAAAAGATGAAAACACAAGGAGCTCTAAAATTAACCGAAGCTGAGTAGTTTTAAGAGGTGTTAGATTGCAATGTAAAAAGCATGGTTTGATGGTTTACCTGGTTTCCTTGAGAAGGTAATGGAGGGCGGCGTACGCAATGGCAACGCCATCGTGTGTGCTTGTGCCTCGCCCAAGCTCATCAATAATCACAAGCGACTTCGAAGTTGCTCGCTTCAAGATTGCTGATGTTTCACTCAGCTCCTCGAAGAAGGTGCTGGACCCCTTTTGAATGCTATCTGATGCTCCCATTCTTGTGAAAATCGCATCACATACGTGCAATTTCGCTGAAGCAGCTGGAACATATGAACCTACCTGCAAAAAAACCAGGTTAAAACAGTTTACCAGATAGAAAGACAGCTGAAAATGAAGGTATTTTTTTAAGGACCTTGACGAAAGGACTTACTTGAGCCATGATGGTAATGAGAGCGACTTGCCGAATATAGCAACTTTTTCCACCCATGTTTGGCCCAGTGATGATTTGACACCGTTCCTTTTCTGTTTGTAGAACAGTATCGTTCGGCACATACTCCTCTTGCAATGTTGCATCCAGCACCTGCCCAAACCAGTAGGAACATAAGCTATTGAAAGTACCATATGGGAGATACCTTGCCATCCATGAAATTAAACGCAGCAATTATAGCAAAATATAGAAATAGGTGATTACAGGATGGCGGCCGGAGATGATAATAAGCTGAGAAGGCTCAGACGAGTCGGCAAACTCAGGACGTACATAGCCCTGCACACACAAAGAATGAAAGTCACTCGACAGAAGAAGATTGAATTGCAATAGCAAGATAAAGAAAGTAGAACCATCAACATGGTTTGAGAGTAAAAGTACCTGGCATCGAGATACGATGGCAAGTGAATGGAGACAATCAAGGGCAGCAAGAGCTTGAACAGCTGCCCGAAAGTCCACATAATGTGAAGCGAAATCTGCTAGAAAAGCATCCCATGCTTGCCCACATGCGATACTGAGCTGCTCCTTCGCAAGAGCCAGAGCATCTAATGCCTCCAGTACCTCCGGTGGATGAAATCTATCCAACGCTTTCGTACCATTCACCTTAAGCCAGTTCAGTGGTACCTTTCTTCCCGCAGGAACCTGGTTGCACATGTCATGTACTCAGATGAGACACCACAGTCTTACTGAAAATACATGGAAAGTGGCAAAAACTGAGAGATTCAGAGAATAAAAGCAATTTCACCTCAATTAAATGTGTTGTACCGGCCACACTTGCGTACTCCAACCTCGGTAACTTGACGACTTTTCGAAGGGTAGGAAGAAGCTCCTCCAGTCGTTGCTCGACGGCCTTGATGGCAACTCGACATTCTGCAACCTGTAGCAAAATGGTAAATAGAACGTCGCAATAGGATGTACTGGCATTTCTGTTGAAATGGCAATTTTAGTTAAATCTAGTTGCATAAAGGATTTTACTTCCGAAATGGCACCTGTATTGAGCACCCAATGCTTCTCTATAAGATTAGTATCCTTGTAATAATTAGCCTCTCTTTTTACAGGATTCTAACTTCCCTAAAAGAGCCTTTGTTGCGGAATTCTGCCATTGAGGTTATGTTCAAACAGAAGTGGAGAGAGTACTCACCTCAGGGAATCTACCATCCTTGCAATGGAAGAGGTCGAGTTTGTTGCCAGAAGCTGCGGCATCGGTATTAAGAGCAGAAAGAAGCTCAGCGGCAGGTTCAGATACGGAAACTGATGAAGCTGCTGCCAGAAGTCTTCTCAGAAGCGCAGAGTTCACATCCTGAGAGTTTTCATCGTCCACCTCCATTTCAGAATCTTCTTTCTTATGAAGCTTTAGCTGACGGAGCTGTCTTGCTGCTCGAATCAGCCCCTGTACCACTGATACAAACTGCACCCACACCAAAATAAAGTATGAGTACACCACTGCTACATCTTCCGAATCTGAAAGTCTATACTCCAATTTCTTTCATCTGATAGTATATTCTCTCCAGAGGGATTCTAGAAAATCGTTGTACTTTGATGATCAAAACGCCAATTCAACCACAACTTCTAACAACTGATGGCTCTGAGGATATATTTTCTGTGTATAAGCCACGCTGCCTAGATGGTTAGCTGAAGCATATTCTACTTCAACATTATTAGATTAACTGGGAAGAGACGTGTCAAAGCCAATATATAACTTGGTATATTCACTTTTAGATGGGTTGCATTCCACTTGATTTGAAACCCAATCCAACGATATTATCAAAGCCGATATATGACATTCAAAACTTAGTATATTCACGTTTAGTTAGCTATTATGCTAAAAGCTTCATATGAAGCTTTCCAACTTGAGGAACGGACTAACAGTCTCAACATTGACTGTGGTACCTTGAAACTCTTCCACGACAGTCAGTAAATAGTACATCCTCCTCAAGGTGCGTGTTTTATGAAACATCAGCTTACAACAACTGTGAAGCCTCTGAGGATAAGTCCTCTACAAAGGAGCCATTTCCTGTTACAAATGTTCACAGTAGGAGACATGAATTGCTTCGATACCTCGGCAGCAGTAGCGGTGCGGAGAAAGATTCGAGTGATACCCCGCTGGACATCAGGCAATTTTCCTATCGACAACAATAGCGAAGCCAGAAGCCCTTGTTTGGTACTCTTTCCACCTTCACCAACACCACCGCGGTGAACGTGACCTCCACCCTTCCATTTATTATAAACAGCTCCATCTCCTTGGGCAACTCCCAAACTGCCCATGGACTCCGCTATTTCAGTTACTGCATCTAATCGCGCTGCAATTGCTTCATGATGCTGCAGTGGGTGCGTCACCTACAATACCCTCAATCCCGTTAAAATGGTTAGAATTCAGTTAAAAAAGAGGGTGATATTGCAAGGTTCGTGATATTACAGAGAAACAATGAATGCTCTGTAATGGCATGGAAGGTAATATGCCACCATAATGACACTTTGTGACACTTTGGAATATTGCCATTTTGACGGACTTGCCCATCTATCAAGTCATGAGTCATTGATTGCTAAGTTAGGAAGTGAAGTCTTCATACTGCCTTGATAGACTACGTAAGTAAACCAAAATGATGCCAAAGGCTTACCCAATGTCGCATCAAGCGTGCACCAAAAGGGGTGTGAGTGTGATCCATGAGCCAAAGTAAAGTGCCTTTTTCAGTCCCGTCTGCATTGTTTCTTAAAATCTGCAAAATACGAATAGAATCAGATTAATACCTCAAATAAAAGCAATGAGCCAAAGTGATGTTTGATGATTCTCGGGTGCAGAAGTACAACCTCAAGCTGCCGAAGAGCGTTCGGCGAGAGGCTCATTTCACTATGATCCGCAAACGTGCGAAAGGATGTTCCGATTTGAAGAACTTTTTCCAATCCAAACTGCCTGAGGTAGCGTAATACTAGTGCCAGTGCTTGCACGACAATGTCTGACATTCCCATCACAATCTGGATTCAACAAACACCATTGCAAATCTCAGTACACTTAAAATGATATTCAGTGTAACCACACTACAGGATTTTATATAACCTTTTGCCCTTAATGAAAGCTTTTACCTATCTGTAATACATACAAAGGAGGATCCTTGTGAACATAGTTGGTATTGAATCTCATGAAGACTAAAAAGTTATAGCATTTTATATGTTTTTAGTGAGGTTGAAACTACTTCTCAGTATTAGTGTAGTGATATTACCCTAAACCTTAAAAGCCACATCATCTTTTGATGGATCATGTGTGAAAGAGTCCTACCTCCAAGCCTGAGTCCGCTTCCTCAACTTTAACAGCAGCTGCACTATTGTGTTCACTTTTCGCTTTATAGAAAGCTATCACCTCCGAAAGAGCACCCCCGTCTTTGAAGCAATCCCTGGAGACTCGTTCTATGCGCACCTCTGACGCCGAACCCGCGTAATCCAACACAAGCTGCAAACCGACCTCTGCATCAGTTTCATCAAATCGCTTCAAAGCTTCTTCTTCGAGCTAGTATGATCCACAATAACCTCCGAAAACATAAGATTAGAAATCGCCTTCCCCATCAATATATAGTTCTGGTCAGAAACAGAAGCTCACTACCATTGCCACTTCCAGCATCAATGCGTGATCGCTGTATTAAAGAGATACTACAATAGACTACTCAATACTGACTCAGTGCTAGTATGACCCACAATGACCTCCAAAAATATAAATCAAGGAATTGCTTTATATAGTTGGGGTCAAAACCGGACAACAGAAGCTCACTGCCATTGTAAGAGGCTTCCAGCATCAAGGCTTAAGAAGCTACTACAATAGACTGCTAAGTATGACCGACAATACCTCTGAGACTATGAGTTTCTTGCCTTTCCCATTGAAAATTAGTTCGGAGTAAAAACTAATGACAGAAGCTCACGATTCCATTTGATGTTTCAACGCTACGATTTGGAACTCACGATGACCTCTGAATAGAAATGTTAAGAAATCGTCTCCGTGATTAAAATATAGTTCGGGTCAAGCAGAATTCACCTTTTCAGCAGCGCCAGAAAGTGGAGTTGCAAGCAGGAGTTCAGCAGGAGTACAAGTGAGCAACCTGGCTTCAAGTTCATTGAGCATAACACTGTCCTTAAAATCATCGAACATGACATCACTAGTCGCAATATCCACAGCGACAACACCGAATCTCGTAGCATAATATCCCGCAGCATCATCATCGTCTCCACTCTTCGAGCTTCTCATCCCTTGTGCAACAGGAACCTCCGCAATGCACATGAGGTAGCTATGGAGACGACCAGAATGACCTCCGTCAGCCTCACCACCCAAATCCTCAGCTGCCTCCAGCGTTGCCCGTGTGTAAAGAGCCGATAAACCTCGAGTAAACGGCCCTGCTTTGTTCGCTCCATGTGATTTTATTGCCGCAGTCTCAGTCTGACGAACCACTCCTACTTTGTACCCTGCTTCCACTAATCTTCGGACATGTACATGGAGCCTGAATGTTGGCACACTTGCTGATAGAAAATTGTGGTTGTAGTATGCGAAGATTCCGAGTACTCGAGCAGCTGTTTCTGCATCGTTCCCGAAGAATCTGTACTTGTAGCCTACTTCTACCATAAGCAGCACATCCGGATACCTGCCGACAAGTCCAAAGATTTAAGTTAATGCAGTTTCAATCGGCACTAAATTGGCGCTATGACATGATTTTCTTATTCCTTGTTTTCTATGTAGAGTTTTGTTTCGAAATCGCAAACATTCCCTTCGGGAGGTTTACAACTTATGATTCTTGCAGTAAATTGAGTACCTTTTTGATGATCTATTTCGGTATGATATGCCTGAGAAGTGTTAGAGGCTTGGTACCTTTCTTTGAGCTCTACGACTTGGAGCTCAAGAGGAGTGTAGGTCAGTTTGCCTGTAGGAGGCTTCCCATACCGAGCTTCCTCTTCTGTTGCTCGATCGTTGTCTCTTGCCAATAATGTGTTTACGTATCTCTTGTGACGAGCAGGATCGAACGCTGGAAGATCTGCATTGTATGGACCCCATGGTCTTCTTTTGTGAATCACAGGCGGTTGATCAGAGGATGAAGGAGCTGATTGCTCAGCTGGTTCGGAGAGAGCTCTCGGATGGTCCTCGACTTCGGACACATTGTTTGCAGTTGCTCGTTTCTTACGAAGTGGACCTGCTCTCAAACTGCCGTCGTTTCCATTCACTGCACAGAAATTCATTCACTTCAGAACCCTAAACCTAAAACCCTCAAGTGATTTTCCACTTTCAGCTCAGAAACTTTCAAATTTCAAGCTCCGATCACGATAGCCAACTTGCGAGTGGACAGTAGAACCCTCAATATTGAGCTTAAATGCGTTATGGAAGCTTTTCAGTGCAAGGTAAAAGCAAATGCGATGAACCTTACAATTCTCGATAGCAAAGATTGAATTTGTGCAGAGCAATGACGGATTGTGATTGAGAGAGCTAAAAAGAGAATGAGGAATGGAATTTAGTGAAGGAAGAACCCTACAATCATCGGCAGGACAGGAGACGGACCTGATGAGAAGGGAATGCTCTCTGGCTGGCTCTCCTCGACTGCATCCAGTGACCTCTTCCTGGAACTGGAAGCCGAAGGTTCACTTGATTCTTCGTCGAGTAATCCACCACCAGCGACAAGGAGCGGTTTCGGAGCGGCAGTGCTTTTGGGTGTCGGAGGAGGAGGTGCGGCAGTGGAGCTTTTGGGTGTGAAGAAGCGCGAAATCACCTGTTGCCGCTTCATCCCTCCTACTCACATCACTCCGCCTCCGTGCAATGCAATGCAATGCAATCAAAGCTCTCCGCTAGACACCAATTGTGGCACATCAGTACTGAATTCTGCTCGCAGAAAACAGAGGCTCCCCATGATCAGAACCTGCAATTGTGAAACTGTAATGTGATTGTGGAATTGCGGCACCGCAATTTGCAGAGGTGATGGCTAATTAAGCGCAGCAAGGGTAGATTTGTGGGGTGCATGGGGCTTACTTGGCAGATTCGCTCATTCATGTTCGCCGTTAGGGCCGGTTCGTATTCATGCCGCCATTTTGATGGCGCCCACATTCGAAAGGATATGAAGGGAGAATGTATTGTGTCTTTTAGACATTGGTTCTTACTCTACTTTCATTTTTGTATGGCCAAAAAGTTAGAAGAGAAAGCGGACTTGATTACTTGCGAGATGATTTGAGTGTGAGAGATTCAAATATACTAAATTCATCGGTAGTGATGTAAGCATAATAGTCGTGGTGTGAAATCTCACTGTTATTGAGTCTAAATGAAATGAGAATGATGTATGAGTTATTTGATGGATATATTCTCGCAAAGTGTGTACAATAACCATGATTTTTTTTTTTTATTATAGGACTTATGTGTTAAGCTTACAACAATGTTATACGGTATCATGTAGCTAATGGATTTAGAAAGACAGCAAAAGTTGTAGTTGAAGAGATTGATATGCACCTCTTCTCACCTCTACTTTGGAAACACATGTAAGCATAATTATTTGCATCTCTTGAACCAATGTCAACAATTGTATGTAGTTAAGATCATGGAAGGAGTTGTTTAAAAATAATGAACAAACATGTACTTACAACATGCGTGGAATGTCACTGCTTATATAACATTGCCTTACAATAAGCATCCTTCAATGTCTGGAAAAGGGTATGGCCGGTCTTCCAAATACTATAATATTCTTTTCAATGACGCGAGACCAACCGAATCAGTCACAAGTGCTCGTCATTTGTGCTCGTAGGAACTGAATAACTCGCAAATATACAAATCAATAAAATTATACCATTAATTGGAGTAAATATTTCATTCAATCATGGCTCTTGAAAGGTTGACCAATCACATTTCTTAAAAGGGTCAATCAATGACCAATCACATCTCTTGAAAGGGTCAATCAATCACAACCCTCACAAGGTTGACCAATCAACACCCTTTAAAGGTCAATCAATCACATCTGTGGAAAGAAGGTCACGCATATGGTGATTCTAATAGTTTTTGTTGCTTGAGCACAAAAGACTAAAATACATTTACATATTATAATCACTTAATCACTCAACTACAATAGAGGAAGCCTTGTGACTTTATTAAAAGAGGCACGAAAAATTTCATCTCCAACACATATTAGTCCAAAAAGTCGCCTTGGCATCAAAATGCCGTCACTATTGTAACGGTGGAGTTTAAATTGAAATGCAGACTACTCGCATTCACTACCATCGCATTCACTACCATCAAGGTGAAGATACTTCAAAAGATAAAGAAAGGAGAATATGAAAAGTCCCATTTTGCTTTAAGAAGAAGTGTAACACCTTCTCTTTGGAAGAAGTTAAGTTTGACAGTGATATTTATCACTATTTTTTGTAATTAACCAAAATAATAGGTTTATAACTTAGTTTTCATAATCATCCTCTGCAATGGTAAAATTGTTTTGAATCCAATTTTGTTTTTGAAACTAACAAATCGAGTTCAAAGTAACTCCAAGTCAATGTTAGAGTAACTTCAAGATGTCAAACTCCTATTTCTTTGGTTTTCTGCATTTACCTTAAAAATTTTGAATTTTAGTTAGCATTAGGAATAAAAGGGAACCTTTCTTTTTGTTTCCCTAGTTTAGAAAGGGTAGGGATGAATAAATTTGGTTAGCCCCGGTTAAAGTGATTTTGGAAGTTATCGGCTGGGAAGGTCAGTCCGGATAAGGTAACCCTGGGTAGCCGGTGTCCTGGCCGGGCGCGGGTTGGGGGTGATTGGCGGCGGGCCTACCCGGGCCTGTCAGTCCTTTCAAGCCGTACCCCTTTTCAACGGGCGGCCCACATTTTGCGCCACCTTCTTCTCTTCTCCCTCGCGCTGTGTTTTCTCCACGTTTTGACGTGTTGCAGCCAGAGTTTTTGTCATCTAGCAAGCGCGGATTGTGGTGTTGGTAGGCCAGGAGATTGCGCGCCAGGAGAGTGTATCCGAGTCGAGTGGAGGTGCGTGAGCTGCCCGGCATTTAGGTTGGAAGTGCGGAGAGCGGGAGCTATGGCGCCGAAGGAGAAGGCAGCTAAGGGCAAAGCTCGGAAGGAGAAGCCCTTGCCCGAGATCATCAGGGAGAGGGTAGTGCACCCGGAGATCCCCGTCAAAGCGGATTACCGCAGGCAGCTGAGGGAAGACCTGAAGCGGATGGGCTGTTACGAATTCTACAATCGGCCCTAGAACTTGCAGAGGCCCGCGTTGCTGAAGGAGGTCCAGACAGGGGAGCGCATCGCCAAGTTCAAGGAGGACATGGTGCGGGGGCAGCCTGAAGTCTGGGAGAGGGGACTTTGGAAGTTCACCTACAACCTCGTAGAATCTGATGTGGGGTACATCACGGTGCGGGGAGACGAGGAAGTGCAGCGGTGCTTCTCCCATCCTGCCCACGAGCATGACGGATTCATGGTGGAGTATTGCCTCGATCCCAGGCTCAAGAGGGTGCTGCAGTTTCTCCTGCCCATACTCACCCCGGACAGACCCTCGAGCGTTGCCAACAAACTCGCCAAGGCTATCCTGGAAGCATACGAGGAGAGACAGGTGATTGGATGGCACATCATCCTGGAGGATGTAGTAATCCGGGCAGTGACCAGGATAAACAATGGCAAGGGTTGCCCACTGACGCCATTCCTCTTCCACCTCTACAACGCATACAACTGCCTGGATGATGATGAGGCTGAGCAGTACGCCAAGGCTCTGGAGAAGAGGCGAACCATGTTTCCAGGAGAGTTTCCCCCGGTGGAAGGAGCAGGACAAGCCGGGACGTCAGGACAAGCTGAGCCAACAGGACCAGGGGATGTCAGCGGAGCTGCAGCAGTAGAAGGGGTAGCGGTAACTCCACCCCGGGCTCCCACAACAGCTCCACCACGAGTACAACAGGAGACTTCGACAGGGGAGTACAACCCCTTCTCCCCCATCAGTCCAGTCCAGGGGAGTGGCTCAGGAGAGGAGGAGTCGCCAACCGTCAGCACTAGGGCAATGCGCCGCAGCACCAGGCAACAGCGTATGCAGACACCACAACCAGCATCCCGAGGTCCCATTCAACTGGATGACTCGGAGGAAGAAGACCCTGTGTGGCAATCAACGTCTCCAAGAGAAGGACCTTCTCACGCTCCAGACCAGGGGAAGGAGCCAATGGATCCGCTGGAAGGAGAGCCCAAGCCGAGAAAGAAGAGAAAGACCACCCAGGAGATGCATCCGGATTTGCCAGCAAACCTATGGATGGGGTCCCCTGCGGCCAAGCTGACGAAGCCTTCGAAGAGAAGGAAGGTCACCTTCGCATCGGACAGGGGAGTAGGAGAGACTCAGCCTCCAAAAGGAGTGGCTCCCCTGGCCAAGGGGAAGGTGAAGAGGAGCATCCCGAAGAAGGGGTACGCGGGCCCAAGACAAGAGAGGGTGCCCAGGGAGGAGACAACTGAGGAGAGCAGCGGGGCCGACCCCGAGCCCATGAATATACCTCGGGAGTTTGCAGGACCCTCGTCTAACGCAGGAGAGTCCAGCATACCCGCTCCAAGAAAGGAGACTGTCCCGGAGAGAAGAAGAGGAGCCATCCCCGGTGCACCCACTCCCCTGTTCAGGATAACAAAAGAGAGTCCCCTGAATCCCATCGAGGTAACCCTGCAGATGTGCATGGAGGAGCACAAACTGATGTATCAGTCGCTCAGGGGAGTAGGGGGAGTCCTGAAGACGAACGCAGTGGAGCGTTACCCCGAGCTGGTTAAAGCTATGAAGGAGCAGCGAGATGCGCTCAACAAGGAGGTGAAGGAGTTGCGAGATCAGGCTATGGACTTCTCCATCAATATCCTGACCCAGGATAAGGAGATCGCGGAGTTGAAGAAGTACGTCTCGACTCACAATGGATGGGCGCGGGCTAACCTCTTCGCCTTACAGAAGACTCTGCTTACGCCAGGGGAGGCTCAGGCCAAGGCACGTTTGTTTGACGCGCACCTGCAGGGTGATGGTGCAGATGCTGCTGTACGCATGGCTTCCTTCCTGAAGAAGCACACAGCGCGGATAGAGGGTGCTCTGGAGGAGATGCGAATCCTACTGAAGGAGATGTATTAGCGGTTCCCAGGAGAGGCAGCAACAGCCGAAGCCGCAGCAGCAGAAGTGGAGGCAACCCGGGATGCAACAGCGCGAACAGTGGAAACGGGGAGACCAGGTGAGACTCCTTCGATGTCTACCCCATTAGCCGGAGCTGTTCCAGGGGAGCAGATGGCGAAAGAAGCCCAATCCGATGTTGGAGTGGTAGGGGAAGAGGTAATTGATCCAGGAGTAGTAGCTGAGGCCCAACCCAAATCCAGGGTAGAGGAGGAGGTTCTCCCTGCACCGAGAGAGGAAAGAGAGGATTTACCCGGGCAGGAAGTAGGAGAGGCACCCTCACCGATGGAGGAAGAGATAGTTGCTGTCCCACATACACTGGAGACAGAGGAGCAAGTCGAACCAGGGGAAGATGTCACCTTGGTTATCCCATCCGAGTCAACAGTAAAGGAACGAGTTCCACCGGGAGAAGAAGCCATTGCAATTGCACTACCCGAGTCAGGAGTAGAGGAAGAGGTGCCACTCATAGAGGAGGTGACCGATTGCTTACCTGGAGCAGAGGTAGATGGGGAAGCTCAACCAGGAGAGGAGGTCATCGAGGAGATCCAGCCCGAGCCAGAGTTACCAGCAGGAGAGGCTGTGGCTGATCATCTAACCAGGGTTGAGGTACTGGTGGCTGATGAACCAGGGCAGCAGGATGGCACCCCAGGAGAGGAGGTCATAGTAGAAGGGGGAGTCACGCCAGGAGAACCGATGGGCCCACCCACTGAAGAGCTTGCCCCGGACACCACCGACCCGCATCTAAGCGAAGCTGAGCCAGGGTTAATGATGATACCCGAGACTCTCGTAGTGGTTCCCGAAGAAGTCATCCTGGCTGAGGTAGATGCCCTCTCCGGGGGGACGGAAACATTGGATGTGGAACCCGAGGCAGTCGCATCCAGGGGAGGACCAGGACTCAGAAAAGGCACGGGTGGCAATCCGGAGGAGCAAGGAGAACCGGAGGTGACCAGCATCTTTGTCTGGAGGGACCAAAGGAGCGAAGCCAGGGGAGCGGCCAAGCGGGCATCATCTACCCTGGTTGGGTTCGAGAGGCAATCTCCCATCAAGTTGACCAGGGCTAGATCCATTTAGTCTTAGGTAGGAGATAGGCAGTTAGTAGTAGAAAGATAGAGGTGTGTTCACACTGTTTTGGACTTGTAGTAGTTTTTGTGTTTGACTGATAGGCGGTGTAGGACAGGCCACGTGGGCTTTATCCTATCCGGGTATCCCGTGATCCACTTAAAGCGGATCTAGAGCATGGAACCGGGGTAGTCGTTAGGGATACTTAGCCAAGGAATGTTCCCATTCCTTGGGTCTCTTTGTGTATCATCATCATTTCGGAGTATCTAGGGTTGCGGCCGCCTTTTCAAGTCTAAACCGTTTTCCTTGATGTTTTGTGTGTGTGTGATGGTGTAATTGAGTCCCTTGCATTGTTTTCTTGAAGATTTGGAGTGAAGGATAGGATTGGTGAGATCTGTACTAGTGTCCAGGGTAAGGACTCTTGGCAGTTAGGCGCCATTACGAGTCAGTACTTTAGGTGAACAATGGTTCCCTAATATTCCCTGGGGACAGTGGTCTAGCGCGGGGAAGTTGGTCACTGTTGCGGAGAGTGGGTCTTAGTCCTCCTACTACCCTGGATCTGTATCCAAAGTTGTCCCTTTCTATCTTCTAACCTGGTTTGGGGGTTAACGTGTGAGTAGCCACACCAACAGGGGAACATTGGCACCCTTATAGTGACCTGTACCGAGATTAACAACCCTGGTATTGAAGGGGGCCGGGCCTAACCCTGGGCAAAAGATGAACTAAGAAAAAAGAGCATTATTGCGTTGTGGGGTTTGTGTGTTGGGTTGAGTAGTGAGAGATTCGAGGAGAGAGGAAGTCAAGTGCCCTAAATCCAGCACTTTAAACTAAGGGAGAACCCTCTGATGGACAAACTGAGGTAAAACTAAACCAACTTGGAGATATACTGGTGGACCAGGGTAGAAGGAGTCAAACTCCCCTGGAAGGAAACCAATACAGAAGAAGCAGAATTGTTAACCAGGAGATCAGTACTATCCTGGTCGAAGGAGAAGCAAGACATGGTAGTGATAGAAGCACTGTCCTGGGGAGGTTATCCTAGTCACTTTGGAGCTCAGAGAATCCCCGCGGATCGATTAATCCGGATATCACCTCTGAGGGTGTTCTTAACACTTAAAAGAATACTAAAGGGGAATATCGCTAACACGAATTACGACACAAGACTAATGTTTAGATAAAGTGGTAATGGAATTACACTTTTGGAAATTACAATGACTTTTATGAAATATGAATTGATTTAAAAGTATATTGGTTTTTTATGCCATGGTTATAAATTAGCTCAATTTTTACTCAAGTTTAAGAGATTCAATGAAGTCTAAGTTGATACCATTTTATCTTATACTGATTTCAAGAAATAAGAAAATAAATAAAAGTAAAAGAATTTATTGTCGAGGCTACGATTACATTATAAGGGCTAGAGTTTAGGGGGTGTGATCATTGTTGAAGTTTAGGGTGTGAGATTGCACTTTACAAATTAAAGTATGAGAGGTTAGACTGGGAGCGTGCTCGCCAAAGCACTAGCCCGGTCATCACTATTACGACCACCACCATCCATCACTACCACCGTCACACCACCTACCATCGACCACCCGATCACCCGTCACGACCGACTACACCGTCACCGTCACGACCACCACCACTCGTCACCAGCGTTACCACTACCGTCACCACCGTCACACCACCGACCACACACGTCACCACCGTCACACTATCCACCACCAACCACCCCGTCACCGTTACGGCCACCACCACCGTCACCACCAGTCATCACTACCATTCACTTGTTCTATTTATAAAATATCTTAGCCACTCACACGTTACATTGATAAAATATCTCAGCGTAGAAATGAAGCTACATTAGTGAGTCCTTACTTGCAAATCTCAAATTAACAAAACCACAAGGATTGTAATTCAAAACACATGATTATCAATCTAGTACCTCTTTAAACCAAAGCCTTACACAAATGAAGATTCATAATCCCTAACTATATCATAACAAAGTGAATCACATCAGTGAAGATGATTATGAATACAAAGGCATGTATTCACCTAACCTAAATCACACATTGTCATGTTTGTTATAATCTCAAAATGAAATCTTCAAGTGTAAATCAAGTACCTCAACATATGATAGAGCACGTTCAACAATGGACCTTCAGTAATTTTCAATCAATGGTACATAGTAACTTTTCCATATAACAGTACCATGCACTCACTCCAAACTTTATAGGGTACACTTTAAGGTCCCATTTTAGAAACACCTACATTTTCATCCTCAAGAATTCATAAATCATTGTAAATTAGTTCAAAAATGATGACTACACTTGCACTAACTCTCTACTAATCTTCCCCATGCACAAAATTATTTTGCACTGGTAACAACCTTGTAGATTTTCCGTCATGAAAATTTCTGCATTATTGACCACCTTATATATAAAAGTAGAAGGGACTTACGCAAAGACATTACGAAGAAAGAAAAAATTTAAGTGGAGTAAAAAAACCAACTATTTCATTTTCTATAATTGCCTCCTAGTGACAAAACAAGCCCCAAGTTCCCAATGACAAAACAAGCCCCAAGTTTAAAACCTCAAATGCAAGAGCTGCCTTGACTTAAATGCACGTCATTTATTTATACCTCATTGTATGAATTTGCAATTTTTACCACACAAACTACACATGCTTTGGGACACAACCTAAGTAATTGCATCCAAAATAGACTCCAGATGAAGAAGTTACAGTTCTTCAAAGTTGCAGTCATCCAAAATGTCAATTTTTGGCATCTAGCCCGGATAAGGGCTAACTCAAATTGGTTGTATTCATTTTGAGACTACGAAGGCCTGCGAGCCATCTAATAAGAAAGCAATTGTCATTCATAGCGTAAGAAGATATTTAAATGTTCCAAGAGAACTTTCATTGTCTTTAGGCAATCCGTGTGGTCTTGGTTTGTTCCTTTCAAACACACTTTTTTGAAATAAATAATTTTTGAAGTGCCTTGAATGTGGGTCAATTCAAGACGTAAATATAATCGCAAATTATATCCAATATAATTTTTTACAAACATAGACCTTTTGGAGCTCAAAGAGTCAAAATCATGATTTTCTACACTTTTCAGAAATGCCTATGTATTATAGCTTATTAGAACTCACTATCGTAAGATATTAAAGTTGACTACTACTGAAAATTCTATGCGAGATTTGACCCTTTTGAGTGCAACATCTGTGTGATTATAACATGCGAAGTTTTTTTGACATTATTGAAGAGACATAATTTTCTTAATGCAAAGGGGGACTTTGTGATTGTTAACCCAAAGACTTTGCAACATTTTTTCCAAGTATGCTAAGTTGAGTATGCGCATGCAAAGTTTGGACAATTATCACACTTTTTGAACCTCTCATGCAAATTATTTAAGAGAAAAAGGTATCATATGAACATAACGGTAGTTTATCCATTACGCTTCATATATCAAAAAGAGAATTGAAATCTAAATAGGTGTTTACGTTCTATTTGTTTGTGAATTTCATACCACATTTTATAGCTCATCCACTATCATAAGAACTATAAAAATTTCTCAAATTTCATGGTAAAAGAAATTTCAAAAGAAGAAATTGTAAATTTACTAAAAACTCTCAAGTGTGTGAATTTTGAAGTTCACACTTGCAAAGTTGGTAATAATATTAATTAGGATCACTTCAAAGCTTGAATATCGGTTTATTAATGAACTTACTACATAAATTAATTTTTGAAAAACATTGAAAATAATATGTATTTTATGTTCCATTTGCCTTTGAGAACTAGTATTACCCCAAACTTTCTAGTTTGAGATTTTTTCACTGCTACACGCTTGATAGTAGGATTCCACTTTAAAGTAGAAGGATAGTATCTTAAAATCTTTTGTTGAAGTTATATATTATGATATTAAAATCTATGAAGCTTCTATATTGATTCAAATTATTTGTAATGAGCTCATTGCAAAATTACAAGGTTGAGGATCTAAGTAACCATACAAAAAAAGGTATTTTCTTATAATATATGCGCCATAAAAGATTATTTATGGAATAACGAATAACCACAACCACTCCCATTAAAACTTATTAATAAAATGAATCTTAATATCATAAATCATTGCTTGGTGAGTGGTTCTATTTGACATTTGTGCTTTAAATAAGCATAAAGGATAAACTACCGAACAAAAATGTACGGAACCGCTTCCCCTCATAATCAATTATAATTTCTTACCTTCATGAATTTTCTCAAACCATTACACCTAATTTTTTAAGTGTGATATTTCTTGTTGTCTTTTCATGGCAATTTTTTACTATATAATATCTACTCCATATCAAGAGTATATTGAAATTCTATGAGAAATTTATTGGTACCTACTATGACACACATGAGCCATCAGATAGATAGATAGAAACTCCAGTCCCTTTCTAAGGGGCCGACGTGAATGAAGTGTCCGTTCGTAATGCTGATATCCCGATGGCCACGGGACAAGGGGAAATTGGAACAATACTACTTCCCCCCTCTCGAGGGTGGACACTATAACTATGCTAGTTTCTAGCCTAGTTACTAGTGCCTTGAGGATACTCGACATAGTATCCCCCCAAAGGACTTTGAGGTACCCATACAACAAGGTCCAAGGACCCCCCACAATAGTTGGGTGGACTATAGAGGTGAGCACCACGCCGGCATGGGGAATGGAACCCACGACCTCCTCATTGGGGGCCATGAGCCCCAACCACCAAGCCAAGGCTTGTGGTGCCTTCATGAGCCATCATAAAACATCACTTACTTTTTTGTGGTGTTTCTACTTTGACATATTTTACATATGGGCGAAAGCACACTAGGGTGGACCAAATAGTACGTCACGTTTTTATTTTGCGACAATATATCTTTTTCAATGGTTGATTTAGGAGGGCTCTTAATAGTAAAGTACTATTTTTTTTTTCTTCTTAAGCCTATGGTGAAGAATCTAGTAAATTTTGATTCCACATTGTTACATTGAGAAAATGATATGCGTATTATGTTTTTTGTTTTCAGAGAGCTAACCCTTTCACATACCAAAAAATAGTCTAACAAATGCTTTTAAAACTTTATTCACTAACTCTAGTACATAAAGGAAGATCTTATATGGGGTAAATGTTTAGATTGCATAAAAAGTTTAATTTGAATTTACTTCTACCAAATGATGATAAAACCTCTTCATATATTTGACTTTATAAGTACTTTTTTGTGGTATAATTGTGCCACCCTAGTGTCCTTTTACCATACATATAGATATATAATTGCACCTTGATAATGATTTATCAATTGTTGTTTTTTATTTTAGGATAAGTACTTTCCAAATCACAACTTTTGAGACCGACAAGACACACATTAGCACCTTATTACACATATATTGCTAGTTCTACTCGAAAATATATTAGTACATATTGAACATATATTTAACTTTATTATGAATTTTGAAATTCTAGAAATAAGAATTTCAAATTTTCCTATTTCCATAAAACCTACTTATATGAGACGTTTTAGTATGAATATATGAACAATCTGTCATCTGTCTAGAAAGGTTTGAAAATATAACGATTTCAAGAATTAATTAAATATGCACTAATTAGGATTCACGTAGAGAGTTACGATAGAATTTTGGCTCCTACCAAGACATACACTAGCGCGCTACCTACCTACTGTCGAGGCATAAACCACTTCTACTGCCGATGCTACCAATCAATTTGTATTTAAGGGAAACCACTTCTTAGAAGAATTCCTTATTTTCTCTTATCGTATGTTGCAATTGCTTGAAGGCGAGAGCATGGCCGCTACTTGCTCAACCTATCTAACCCTAGAGCATTCGTTTTTGTTTGCTTTTTGATCTCACGTGCCCTAATTTCTTGTTTATAGGGGACAGTGAAGCGATTGTATGTGTGGGTGGCCCTCGCTAGGGAGCAGTTGGTGCCTTCACAACATAGCACCATTAACTAGTGGACTTTCACAACTATTGTAGGTATGAGAAAGACATTGTTTTAATTTCTTAAATATTGATTATCTTGCAATCTTAAATTAAACTTATCAGCTCAATGTTTAGCTTAATTCTTATATACGTGACATAAAGCTTAGGAAGAGGTTAAGGCATTTCCAACGGTGGCTAAATGTAACCAAGAGAAGATGGGTTTATGAATAACACTGCTTTGAATTTACACCTTTTTCCACCTTGCTAAAGTTTTCTTTCTACTACATCATGAGATAAAGTTAGAAGTACTTCGAAGTCCAAAAGTCTAAAAGCCTAATTGGTTCTCGAATAAGCGGAATAGTCTCCTGAAACTTAAGTTTACTTCAAGTAAACGTTGCGTTTCACTAAAAGTTGGATAGATGGCCATAGCACGCCTCTCGAGCGTTTCTTTGTCAGATGGCCAACAGTAGCCCGGTCGTATAGTTAGTCCGTCGGAAACAAAAATGACATGCGCCTATCTAAATGTAGCCAGTGTTGTCCCCATAGCAAAAGCATTGAACATGCTCTTTGCATATTTACTTATAGATAAGAAAAGCACATAGTTCTTAATATTGAAAATTTAACTTTTCATAGATCGTATGTTAGAAGCCTCTCAACTAACATAATTATTCATCAACAGAGAAAACCATGGCTCGCGCTTTGCCGCCTAATTGGGATGAGCGAGAAGACTTCCTTTCGGAGAAAGCAAAGGAGGCCCCAAGAATATGCCCACGTCCAACATGTCAATCAAAGAACATCAAATTCAGATATTTCAACAATTTTAAGCATAAACGTTACGAACAACCTCGTTATGTGTGCAAGAAGTGCAATATGAAATTCCAACGTGGAGGAAAGCTCAGGTTTCCAGTCAGAGTAGAGGAGACGGTTATTGCAAAGAAGAAGACAATCGTAGTCGCAAGCGGTTCCGCACGCAAAAGCAAGAAAGAGAAGACACCTCCAAATCCTCCAAGTAGTTCTAAAGGCGAAAGCAAGCGAGTGGCTAGTGGAAGGAATGTTGTAGAGTACTCTGAGGATGTAGATATCGACGGTGAGGAAGATGATGATGTTAAGGATAGCGCACACCGAAGCAAGAAGAGAAAGACGACTGTAAATATGCCGAGTAGCTCCAAAGGTCAAAGTAAGCAAGCGACTCGTGTAAAGAAGACACCTCCAAGCACTCCAAGTAGTTTCAAAGGCCAAAGCAAGCGAGTGGCTAGTGGAGAGAATGTCTTAGAATACTTTGAAGATGTAGACATCGACGGTGAGGAAGATGATGATGCTGAGGATAGCACACACCAAAGGAAGAAGAGAGAGACGATTGTACTTATGCCAAGTAGCTCCAAAGGTCGAAGCAGGCAAGCGACTCGTACAGAGAATGTCGCACAGCGCCCAAGTTTTGAGTGTGGACGCTCGGATCAAATGCTTGAAAGTTCTCGTGGGAAGGATGATAAACGAGGCTTTGTAGTAGAAGATCTGCCAGATTATATCACAGCCCAAGTGAAGATAGAGTTCCCTATATGCAATGGATGTTTGGCCGGAACTTGTGATACCAATAATCAGACTACGAACCGCTCTTCACATGAACACTATGCTAGTCCCAACCTAGCCACTAGTGCCTTAGAGACGACGGACATAGTACCTCCCCAAATGGCAGATGCGGAAGAACTTCATGCACATGGGAGTCCGCTTGTTAAGGAGACTGAGGATGAACTTTCACTGGATTTACAACTCGCTAAAATAAGGAGACAACTCAGTGGAGTTGATGATATTAGAGGATACGATGCTGAAGAACATCTTGTGGAAGTCATTCAACTCGTTGAAGAAAGCTGGGAAGATAGGGAGCATGTTGGAGTTGATGATATTGAAGGATGGAATGATGAAGGTGGAGACGTTTTTAAGGAGGTTGATAACTGGTTGGCGAGTGATGAGTTCGACAAATTGATCACAGATCCCTTGTTTGCATGAGTAGATGAAGGAGTTTTCAGAAGCATTCAATGAATAGTCAGATCAACTTGTAGAAAGAAATCAAGTGAGTGCATTTTTGCACCAACTATGATGGCGAGCTCTGAAATAGTGTTTTGACAAGGCTTTCCAATGGAGAGGGTAACCCGTGAGAGTATGTCTAGGTTTTAACTTACCATAGTTTTAGAAATTTCAAAGAATGAGAGGAAGGCTTTGTAATACAACCATGAAGTTGTTTTTGTGGTGGTTGATCGGTAGCTATCTTGATATTTACATAGTCTATGAGGACTACCATCAGACGTGGATGAATGGCTTAAGAATAGATTTGTGAACAAACATGTGAGGGGTAAGTGGAGCAATACACTCCATAAGTATCAAGACTTACTATTTTACATGATAGTATACTTTTAAATCTCATTTTTGTTTTGTTTGTCACTATAATAGAAAAGGCCAAAGGATTGACTAAATGTAGACCGGAAGATTAGTTGCTTAATATGGCACCACTTTGAATTCACACCCTTTCCCAACGGAGTGGATAAATGGCTTCATTATATTTTGCATGCGCTACACAATAACAAAAACTATAAAGTACTTGAAGTTGAGAAGTTTTTAGGTTTTATTAAAAAGTGGGATGGAATCTCCCAAAAGTGAAGTTAATATGAAGTAAACAACGCATTGGGGTGAGTGTTGGATGAGTAGTAGGGTGTACGACGCTACATTTGGCAGGGTCTCGAGACTCCCTTTGGCGGCGATCCAAAGGTGGAGGCTAAACAATTAGTTTGTTGGGGGAAAAAAAATGACCTTTTCCTTAACTTCATTTAGCTATTCTTGTCCCTATTAGCCTTTTCGTTGAGAAAGACCAAAGGGTATATGATTCTTTACTTGTCCTTGATGTGTATCAACTACTTTTTGTTTAACTAATGATTCACTTGGATTCAATTTTTCCTCTTTCAAATGATTTTCTTGTAATTTTCAAAGCTATTTACATTAACTCTAAAACTAAAAGCTCTTGATTTATTTGACTTTGTAGAATCTACCCAAATTTATTGTAAGCACAAACTTGGTGTCCACATTTCATATTTAGGATTATACGAACTGGACATGAAAATAAACAAAAGAAAAATCTACAAAGCTTTTATCAACCTATGCTTGAGCATAAGCCATAACACTTAGTTACAATTAGCATCCTCAATGTTTGTTGAAGAGTGTGGCCGGTACTTCACCGTGATACTCTTTTAGTTGAGGGTCAAGCGTGGCGAGACCAACCGGTTTGGTCACAAGTGCTTGCCATTTATGCTCGTAGTGACTAATTGACTCCGAAACATACAAATAAATAAAATAAAAGAAACAAATACCATTTATCAAAGTAAAGGTTTCAACCAATGAAGGCTCTTGAAAGGTTGACCAATCACATATCTCAAAAGGGTCAATCAATCAGAGCTCTAACAAAATTGACCAATATAGTGATTCTAATAGTTTTTGCTCTTTTAGCAAAAAAGACTAAATTACATACACATATAATCAACACTCATTCACTTAACTACAATAGAGAAAGTCTTGAGACCATTTTGCAGATACACGCCACTTTACTAAAAGAGGCAAGGAAACTTTCACCCACTATAAATAATAGCCTCAATTGTCGCCTTGGTATCAAAACTTTAAGCGTGTCGTCACTACTATAACGGTTGGGTTAAAATTGAAATGTAGGCTACACGCATTCACTAACATCAAGGTGAATTTATTTCAAATGATTATGAAAGAAGAATTTGAAAAGACCCTTTTCGCTTTAAGAAGAAGTGTACCACCTTGTGTTTAGAAGAAGTTTGGTTTGACGGTGATTTTTATCACTACTTTTTGAAATAATCCAAATAATAGGTTTATAACTTAATATTTATAATCATCTTTTGGAGTGGTATTAAGGCATGTTTTCTCATAACCTACAACACACATTGTTGAAAGTCTTGTTTTTCATAATCTCAAACAAAATCCTTCAAGTGTAAATCAAGTGGCTCAACATATAGTAGAGCACGTCCCACAATGGAGCTTTAGTAATTTTCAATCGTAGGTACATAGTAACTTCTCCATACAAGATTACCATGTACTCACTCCAAACTTCATAGGGTATCACTTTAAGGTCCCATTTAGAAACACCTATACTTTCCAACTTTGAACTTATTGTAAAAGAGTCCAAAAATGATGATTACACTTGCTCTAGCTTTCTACTTATCTTCCCTATGCACAAAAATAGTTTGCACTTGTTACAACCTTGTAGATTATTCTTGAGAATTGCGCCATTATTGACCACCTAAATATACAAGTAGAAAGGACTTTTATAGAGAAATTAACGCTACAAGAGGAGAAGAAAAAACTTAAGGTGAACTGAAAAAACCAAACTATTGAATACAAACACAAGAACAACAAATGGTTTTCTATTAAACATGGATTAATAAAACATTCATTTAAGATAAGATTCAAAATAAGATATATGATGTCGAAATGAATTGGAACTAATGTGACAACATAGTTTACTTACCATTGTATGTTGTAATGATAGAAGAAATAGTGCCAAAGTCCAAATAACAAACAATAATTCTAACAAATGCAACTTGCAACTCAAAACTTTTCACAAATGTAGATGTTTGAGTGCTCAAAGAGTCAAAATCATGATTTTCTACACTTTGCACAAATGAGTATGAATCATGTAAATATAGCTCATCAGAACTCACAATCATAAGATATTAAAGGTGACTACTATTGAAAATAATATGCCAAATTCGACCCTTGTAAGTGCAACATTTGTGAGACCATAACACACAAAGTTGGCAGTGAACTTTTCTTGACATTACTCAAGAGACAGAACTTTCTTTATGCAAAGGGGGACTTTGTGATTAACCCAACAACTCTGCTAACATGTTTCCAAGTATACTAAGTTGAGCATGCACATGCAAACTTTAGGACAATCTAAAAAAATTTGAACCTCTCATGCACATTGTTTAGGAGAAGAAGGTGTAATATGAACAATTTGGTAGAATATCCATCACGCTTTATATATCAAAAGAACGATTGAATGCTAAATTGGTGTTAAATTTGTTTGTGAATCTAAAACCACGTTATATATCTCATCTACTATCAAAAGTGCTATAGAAAGTTCTCAAATTTCACATGATAACAAATTTTAAAGAATAAAGTGTAGAGTTACTAAAACTCTCAAGCGTGTGAGTTTTACATTTTACCCTTGCAAAGTTAGTCCTAATATTAACTAGGATCACTTGAGAGCTCGAGTATTGGATTATTGATGAACTTACTAGAAAAATTAATTTTTTTAAAAGCATTGTGATGAATATGTATTTTATGCCCCATTTGGTTTTGAGAACTAAGATTACCTTAAGTCTTCCAAATTGAGATTTTATCATTGCTACATCTTTTATAGTGTGATTTCCACTTTATAGTATATGAATAATCTACTTTAATAATCTTTTGTTGTAGTAATATATTAGTAATCATACAATCTATGAAGCCTCATGACTCCGGAGTTGATTCAATTTATTTCTAATGAGTTTATTGCAAAATTTCAAGGTTGGGATCTAAGTAATAATACAGAAAAGGGATTTTTCTCATAATATATGCACCATGAAGGATTATTATGGAATAAAGAAGAACACAAGCGCTCCCGTAAAACTTTCTTAATTTAATCAATCTCTACCTGGTTAGTCAATATAATTTACTTTTGTGCTTTCAATAAGGATAGATGATAATCTACCAAACATAAATGTACATAACCGCTTCCCCTCATAATCAATTATATTTTCTTACCTTCACAAATTTTCCCAAAACATTACATCCAATTTTTGAGGTGCAATATTTCTTAATTTGCATTTTCATGGCATTACTATGTAATATATACTCCTTATCTGGAGTACCTTAAAATTCTATGAGAAATTTAGTGGTACCCACCATGACGCACAAGAGCCTTCATAAAACATCACTTACGTTTTTGTTGTGGTTTGACTTTGAGACATTTGACATATGGGCCAAAGCACACTAGGGTGGGACCAAATAGTATGTCATGTATGCCTTTGTGACAATAAATCTTTTTCAATGGCGATTCAGGAGGGCTCTCAATAGTAAAGTACTATTTTTTTATTTTTCAAATTATTTTTGAAGTCTATGGTGAGGATCATAGTTAACTTTGATATCCAATTGTCCTTCAGTTCCAAAATTCTGGAGTCCTATATGTAAAGGTATTTTCTTGCATTAAAATAAATTAAATATTGTCACAGTCCCATCCCATTAGAGTTTGCCAAAAATCCACATAAGTACAAAAACCATATCATTTAAAAAACGATGATACTAACTAGACTTCTAGGCCTCGAGAGCATCCTATGTGCCGTAAAATTCCACATTGATACATTGAGAAAGTGAGATCTATATTATGTTTTTTGTTGTCAAAGTGCTAAAACTTTCACATACCATAAGTTAGTCTAGCAAATGTTCTTAAGCTCTATTCACTAACTCTAGTATATCAAGGACTAAATTATGTCCTTATATGGGGGTGAATGTTTAAATTGCATAAAAAGTTCAATTTGGATTCACATTTTCCAAATGATGATTAAAGATCTTCAAAGATTCGACTTTATTAGTACTTTTTGGTGGTGTACCTGTGCCACCTTAGTATCTTTTACCATACATATAGAGATATATTAGCACATTGGTAACGATTTATTAATTGTTGTTTTTAATTTTAGGACTCGTACTTACCATATCACCTTTTGAGACCCACAAGACATACATTAGCACCTTATAAGAGATACATTGCTAGTTTTACTTAAGATTTTATTGTTACTAATAATTCAAACACATATGAGAAAAATATTATATCTATCAAGAATTTCTACATTTCAAAAATAAGAATCTAAAGTTTACATATTTTCCTAAAAGCTAATTATATGAGACATTTTAGTATGAATATAGAAACAATCGATTGTCTGTCTAGAAAGGATTGGAAATTTGAGGATTTCAAGAATTAGTCCAATATGTGCTGATAAGGATTCACACGACATTGATTGCTTAGAGAGTTACAATAGGATTGTGGGTCTTACCGAGATATACTGCCCTACCCACTGCTGAGGCAAAAAGCACCTGCCGATGCTACCAATCAATTTGTATATAAAGGAAACCACTTCTTAGAAGAATTCCTTATTGTATGTTGCAATTGCTTGAGGGTGAGGGCATATATGCTATTTTCTCAACCTATATAACCCTAGCGGATTTGTTTTTGTCTGCGTTTTTATCTAACGTGCCCTAATTTCTTGTTTGTATTGGAGGGTAAACGTTTTGGTGCGAAGGATGATAAACGAGGCTTTGTAGTAGAAGATCTTCTAGATTATATCACGCCCAAGGTGAAAACAACGTTCCCTCTACCTTGCGATAGATGTATGGCAGGAACTTGTGACACCAATAATGACACTTCTCACCCCTCCCTATGTGAACACTTTCCTAGTTCCAACCTAGCTACTAGTGCCTTAGAGACAACGGACTTAGTACATTCTGAAATTGTATAAGAGGAGGAACTTCGTGCATATGGGAGTCCACTTGTTAAGGAGAGTGAGGATGAACTTGCACAGGATTCACAACTCTCTAAAGAAAGGAGACGACAAAGTGGAGTTGATGAGATTAGAGAATACGAGGCGGAAGAACATCTTTTGGTAGTCATTCATCTCCGTGAAGAAAGCTGGGAAGATAGGGAGCATGTTGGAGTTGATGATATTGAAGGATGGAGTGACGAAGATGGAGACTCTTTTAAGGATGTTGATGAGTGGTTGGCGAGTCATGAGTTCTTCAAATTGATCACAGATCCCTTGTTTGCGTAAGTAGATGAAGGAGTCTTTAGAAGCATTCAATGAAGGATGACATCAACTTAAAGAAATGGATCAAATGAGTGGATGTTTGCACCAACCATGATGGCTAGTTGTAAGTAAGTGTTTTGTCAAAGCTTTTTAAGGGAGAGTATGTCTAAGCTTTAACTTGACCATGGATTTTGAAATTTTCAATGATTGAGAGGGAGGCTTTGTAATATAAGTATGAAAGTTGTATGACAAATGCAAAGTTGATTGGTAGCTATCTTTGTATTAATATAGTCAATCCTTTTATTGGACGTGGATGTTTGGCTTAAGGTAAGATTTGTGAAGAAACATGTGAGGGGTAAGTGGAGTGATACAATCTATAAGTAGTAGAACTTACTATTCTACATAAAGTAAACTTTTAAATCTTGAATTCACCATTTTTGTTTTTACATCAGGGTCATACTAATATAAAGGCTAAAGGTTTGACTAAATGTAGTCCAAATAGAGGGGTTGCGATTTATGGCATCACTTTCAGTTTACACCTTTTCCCAATGGAATGGCTAAATGATTCTACTGTATTTTGCCTCCACCGTACAATAACAAAACTATGAAGTTCAAATGTTATAAGGTTATATTGAAAAGAGGGATGGAATCTCTCAAAAGTGAAGTAGATTTGAAGTTAACGACGCATTTGGCCAAAAGTTAGATGAGTAAGAGGCTGTGGATGTGTGGATGTGAATCGCTAAATTTGGCGGGTCCGGAGTCTGCTTTTGTTAGCGGTGCAAAGGAGCATGTTGAATAACCAATTCATTGGGAAAGTAAAATGACCTTTTCTTAGCTTCAGTTAGCTATTCTTGTCGCCTTCGTCTTACAGTTGAGAATGACCCAAGGGTATATGGTTCCTTACTTGTCCTTGACGTGATTAGATTACTTTTAGTTTATTTAATGATTGACTTTGATTTAGTTATGCTTCATTTGAATTTTGTTATTTTAATTTTCAAATCAAGTTCGCATTAACTCTGAAACTAAAATCTCTGGATTGATTTGACTTTGTAAAATCTAACCAAATTTACTGTAAGTACAAACCTTGGTGTTTACATTTCATATATAGGATTTCACGAACTTGACATGAAAATAACCAAGGAAAAATCCACAAAGCTTTTACCAACCTATGCTTGAGCATAGGCAACAACACTTAGTTTCAATGAGCATCCTTCAAGGTGAAGATACTTCAAAAGATAAAGAAAGACAAATTTGAAAAGTCCCATTTTGCTTTCAGAAAAAGCGTACTACCTTGTGTGTAGAAGAAGTTTGGTTGGACGGTGAATATGATCACTACTTTTTGAAATAATAAAAATAATAGGTTATTAACTTAGTATTTATTATCATCTTGTGGAATAGTATGATGGCATGTTTTCTCGTAACCTACAACACACATTGTTGGAAGTCTTGTTTTTCATAATCTCAAACTAAATCTCTCTAGTGTAAATCAAGTAACTTAACATAAAGCAGAGCAAATTCTACAATCATAATAGAGCTTAAGTAATTTTCAATTATAGGTAGATAGTGACTTCTCCATACAAGAGTACCATATACTCACTCCAAACTTCATAGGTTTATAACTCATTGTAGAAGAGTCCAAAAATGATAATTACACTTGCTCGAGCTTTCTATTGATCTTTCTATTTCTTTCCCTATGCACAAAGTATTGTGCACTCGTAACAATCTTGTAGATTTTCCATTTTGAAAATTGCCCCATTATTGACCTCCTCGATATACAAGTAGAAGGGACTTATACAAAGAAATTTACGCTGCGGTCAAAAAAGAAAAACTTCAAGTGAAGTGTAGAAACCAAAATATGAATATAGGGACAAGAAGAACAACCAATAGTTTTCTTCTGATTTAACCTCTAAATGGTTGGACTCATTAGTAGAGAAAAGAACACGTGCTCCAAAAAGTTGTCATAAATGGAATATAAATAAGTTATTAGATCACAACCGCACATTCATGTATTGGCCATATTATGCATCATGTGGGCCAACTATTGAGTCATGAGGCCTCATAGATTGCAAGATCATACATGTTAGTACTAAGCTATATCACTAAATCTCACCATTTTCACTTTGAAGTGAATATGCTACCAATATACTTGTTGCAATAAAAGAATCACTCACTACAAAGATGTCTACTTTCATCTGAATATCACCCTCGATTAAAAATATTTATAAGAAAAATTTATGTGCGCAAATAATGACCTTGCAATGGTGAAAACTCCCAAAACATTTAAAAAGGAATATCATTCCAAATCTCAAATCTCTGCACTCAAAGCTATGCCTCATCTTTAGTAAATGTTTGATTTGAAAATGTTTCTATCACTGAAACTATAATCTAACTAGAATCCATTCCAAAAAATAACTTCAAAATCCACTAGTAGATGAATGAGATATCGCTCCTCAAAAATCATCCACTTAATCACTTCTTTCAAGATAGAAATATTGTTGTAAATCCAACATCAAAAATATTCGGATCTAAAATCCCCCTCCAAGAAAGTTGTTACTTTTCAGCTGAAAATCACGATTATGTATAAAAAATTCATGACAACATCTATTTCATTTCCTATAATTGCCTCCCAATGACATAAAAATTGCCCCATGTTTGAAAACTCAATAGCAAGAGCAAGAGTTGCCTTCACTAAAATGCATGTCATTTATTCATAAGTGAGTCATGTTATGGATCTGCAATATTTATCACTCAAACAAGACTTGATTTGAGACGCAATCCAAGTCATTTCATCTATAACGGACTCTAAATGAAGAAGTTATGGCTCTTCAAAGTGTCATCCAAAATGTCTCGACATTCGGCCCGGTCAAGCGTTAAATCAAATTGGTTGTATTTATTATGAGACTACAAAGGGTTGCGAGTCATCTAATCTGAAATGTAATTCATAGCATAAGAAGATGCCACGATGTTCCGAGAACTTTCATTGGTGTATTCCTTTCAAACACACTTTTTCCAAATAAATAATTATTCTCATGCTTTTTTGCTACCAATGAAAGCTTTATTTATTATTCGCATACATGTTACCAAATCAAACTCCAAATAACAAACAATAATCCTAACAAGCAATATCATTGCATGTGGCTATATTCCAAAAATTTATCTAAGCTAAATCCTCTTTTTGTACTTAGACAATATGACATTCATATTTATGCGTTAATATTTCAATAACATATCAAATTAAGAGTAATTTAATGTTTCTATGTGTTAATAAAAAAATAATAGCAATGCAATAAAGCCACCAAATTCTATCGATATATCATATCCCTTAGAGTATTTCTACATTGTCCTCGAGCTATGTATCTAAAAACATAATAAAAATTTTGAACTTACCTATACAAAAGTCTTTTGACCTCTTTCCAAGGTACACAAATACTAAATAATATCACTTGATGTTAATTTGTCATATTTGATGTGCCTTGAATGTGGTTCAATTGTTTAAATTCTGTGAGCTTGCATTCGAGATGTAAATATAATTGCAACTTGCATCTCCAAATACTTTTTCACAAACGTAAATGTTTGGGAACCAAAAGAGTCAAAATCATGATTCTCTACCACATTGCACAAACAAGAATGAATGATGTTGTGATAGCATATTAGAACTGACAATTGTAAGGTGACTACTATTGACAATATTATGCAAAATTCGACCTTTTTGAGTGCAACATCTGTGAAGATCATAACATGCAAAGTTGGTATTAAACTCTTTGACAATACTCAAGAGACATACTTTTCAATATGCGAAGGGGGACTTTGTGATTGTTAACGCAACAATTTTGCTATTTTTTTCCAATTATACTAAAGTGAGTATGCGCATGCAAACTTTTGCACACTTATTACACTTTTCAAACCTCTAATGCAAATTATTAAGGAGAAGGAGGTATAATATGAACAATTTAGTAGAATATCCATGACGCTTTATATATCAAAAGAATGAATTAAATGTTAAATAGGTGTTTTATTTGTTTGTGAGTTTATGACCACATTTTCTAGCTCATTAACGATGAAAAGTTCTTAAATTCAACACTATAACAATTTTCCAAGGAAGAAAGTGTTAAGTTACTAAAAACTCTCAAGCGTGTGCATTTTACAGTTGTACCCTTACAAAGTCAGTAATAATATTAACTAGGATTAATTCAAAGCTTGAGTATTGGTTTATTGATAAACTTACTATATAACTTAATCTTTTTAAAAGCATTAAAAAGAATATGTATTTTATGCCCCATTTGCCCTTGAGAACTAAAATTACCTCAAGTTTTCTAGTTTGAGATTTTATCATTACTACGTGTACGTTTGATAGTAGGAATTCGACTTTAAAGTAGAAGGATAGTATCTAAAAATCTTTTGTTGCAGTTAGATATTATGATATTATAATCTATGAAGCTTCTATATTGATTCAAATTATTTGTAATGAGTTCATTCCAAAATAACAAGGTTGGGATCTAAGTAATCATACCAATAAAGGTATCTATATATATAAAAGAACACGATTACCTGCTAGCGATCCTTTGCAGGTTGCCCGACCTGATGCAGCCGGTTTTCTCTGTTTGCCCTTGGTGATCCTTCCCGGTAGTAGGGTGGTTTGCCCATGAGAGTATACACGATATGAAGAGTTTTAAAGATTTTGAAGGATTTCCGTAGGTGGTACTTGATTGTTATTAAGAATTTATTAAATCTCAAGAGTCGAAATAACAAAAGTTTTAAAATAACAAGAGTCGAAGGGACAAGGAATGTGGAACATATAAAATGGAGCAAAGTAAGGAGTAAAGAGGAAATCAACGGAACATGGAACAAGAACTAGGAATTGGGCACGGAGAATGGGAACAAAAACAAATAATGAGAACCACATGTCAATGTATGATAGGAACTGGGAACAAATTATGGAAATCGGGAACAAATGATGAAACCAAGAAGGGAAATTGGGGGATGGCCGGATGGGGGAGCTGGAATCGGGAACAAATAATGGAAACCACGAATGGGAAATTAGAGGTTGGGAGTGATTAGTAAAGAAAAAGAGAATGGGGAACCAGAATAGAATAGAGGACAGCTGGGAAGTAGGGATCCATGGAATGAAGGATATCCTAAAATTCTTATAAAGCAAGGAGATACAATCAACGAGAGAATCAAGGATAGGGGTCAATTCTTGAGGAGCACCAAATAAAAAGCTCATCCATCGGGATGAGGGGGAGAAATTAATCAAAGACATGCATGGTCATGGCTATTATCAGTTGGTCATGTATACACGACATAAAGAGTAACTGTTCTAAAGATTTTGAAGAGTTCTCTAAATGGTATGTGGTTGTTATTAAGATTTTATTAGATCCCAATAATAAAAATACAAGGAGTTCAAGAGACAAGGAATATGGAACATAAAAATGGGAGCAAAGAAAGAGTCACTTGAGGGGAGATCAAGGGAACATCGGAGGGGAACCAGGAATCGAGATTAAAGGATAAGAATTACGAAAGGAGGATGAGAACTACTAACAAATAATGAGAACCAAGAACGAATGATGGGAACTACATACAAATGATGGAAACTAGGAACAAATGACGGAAACCAAAAAGGAAAGTTGTTAAAACACAAAAGAAATGATAAGAACGAGGAACGTGCCAAAGCATGGGTAACCCAGAAAAAGGGAACGTAGGACATGCTATAAATCTTAAAAAGTAGGAAGACCATTTACGAGGGAACCGAGGATAGGGTGCAGTTTTTGAAGAGCACCAAATAAAGTGCTTACCAATGGGACGAGGGGAACTTACTCACCAATTAATTGAATTTTTTTTATTTTTTTATTTTTTTTAATTTTATTTTTTTTGTCCAAAGGACATCGGTATATAGAAGTCCTAACCTATATCCTTCGGACTAGGACATCAAAAAGGGCCGATTAATTTTTTTTTAAAACACGTAAAAAAATAAAAATTTAAACTCAGGTATAAAAAGAAATATGTAGTTGGAGGATTCTCAATAGGGTATAATTATTTTTTATACCTAGGTCTGAATTTTTTACATGTTTTCATAAATTTCGATCTTACCTTTTTGATGTCCGTGTCCGGAGGACACGGGTTAGGACTTGTTTTCTCATAATATATGAACCATGAAAGATTATTTATGGAATAAAGAAGAACCACAAGCGCTTCTTTAAAAAACTTATTGATATAATGAGTCTTAATATAATAAACCATTGCTTGGTTAGTGGTTCTAATTGACTTTTGTGCTTCATATAAGCATGAAGGATAAACTACCAAACAAAAATGTACGGAACCGCTTCCCCTCATAATCAATTATATTTTCTTACCTTCACAAATTTTCTCAAACCATTACATATCAATTTTTAAGGTGCAATATTTCTCGTTGCCTATTCATGGCATTTTTTTACTATACAATATCTACTCCTTATCAGAAATATATTGAAATTCTATAAGAAATTTATTGGTACCCACCATGATGCACATCAGCCTTCATAAAACATCACTTACGTTTCTGTGGTGGTTCTACTTTGAAATATTTGACATACGGGTCAAAGCACATTAGGGTGGACCAAATAGTACGCTACGTATTTATTTTGTGACATGAATCTTTTTGAATGGCTGATTTATGATGGCTCTCAATCGTAAATGACTACATCTTTTTTAAGTCTATGGTGAGGAATCTAGTAAACTTTGATAACCAATTATCCTTTAGTTCCAAAATTTTAGAGTCCTATATGTAAAAGGTATTTTCTTGCATCAAAATAAAATAAATATTGTCACAGTCCCATCCAATTAGAGTTTGCCAAAAGTCCACATAAGTACAATATTCATGTCATTAAAAAATTGATGGTATTCACTTGACTTTCAAGTATTTGAGAGCATCATATGTGGCTTAAGATTCCACATTGTTACATTGAGAAAATGAGATCTATATAATTTTTTTTTGTTGTCAAAGTGCTAACCCTAATCCTAAATTTCAAAAAAAAAATCTCTAATTTACATATTTCCTAACAGCTTATTATATGAGACATTTTAGTATGAATATAGAAACAACCGTTGTTTGTGTCTAGAAAGGTTTGGAGATTAAAAAACTAAAAGAATCAGTTAAATATGTACTAATGAGGATTCACATGACATTGATTTCTTAGATAGCTACGATAGGAATTTGGCTCCTTCCGAGACACACACTAGCGACTGTTGAGGCATAAAGCACTTGCCGATGCTACCAATCAATTTGTATATAAGAGAAACCACTTCATAGAAGAATTCCCTATTTTCTCTTATTGTATGTTGCGATTGCTTGAAGGTGAGGGCATATATGCTATTTGCTCAAACTATTTGACCCTAGAGGATTTGCTTCTGTTTGCTTTTTCATCTCATATGCCCTAATTTCTTGTTTGTAGGGGACGGTGAAGCCATTGTATGTGCGTGTGGCCCTTGTTTGGGTGCGTTTGGTGCCTGAACATCAGAGCACCATTAACTAGTGGACTTTCACAACTATTGTAGGTATGAGAAACATATTATTTTAATTTCTTGATTATTGATTTTCTTGCAATATTGAGTTAAACCTATGGGCTTAATTTTTGGCTTAAACTTTATATACCTGAAAAAATATTTAGAAAGAGGTTAGGGCATTTCCAACGGTGGCTAAATGTAATCAAAGAGGCGGGCTTTATAAATAACACCACTTTGAATTTACACCTTTTTCGGACGGAGACTAAATCACCTTGCTATATTCTATCTTTTACTACATCATGCATAAAGTAATGAGTACTTGAGAGTCCAAAAGCTTATAGGTTTTCCAATACGCGGTATGAATTCTCTCATAACCAAAGTTAACTTTAGGTCAATAAGGTTTTTGAGTGAAAGTTGGATGAATAGCCATAACACGCCTCTCAAGCCTTCTTTTGGCAGGTGCCAACGGTAGCGGGTTGCATAGTTAGTCTGTCGTGAAAGAGAACTACTTACGTCTAGCTAAATGTAGCTAGTATTGTCCTTTCAGCAAAATCGTTGGAAATGCTCTTCGCATATTTAGACTTACAAATAAGAAAAGCACACAAGTTTTTAATATTGAAAACTTAGCTTTTCATAGATTATATGCAATAAGTCTCTCTACTAACATAATTATCATTGAATTTATTGGCACAGAAAACCATGGCTAGCGCTTCGCCGCCTAATTGGGATGACAGGGAGAACTTCCTTTCAGTGAAAGCAAAAGAGGCCCCAAGAATATGCCCATGTCCAACTTGTCAATCAAAGAACATCAAATTCAGATATTTCAACAATTTTAAGAATAAAGGTTACGAACAACCTCGTTATGTGTGCAAAAAGTGCAATCTCAAATTCCAACGTGGAGGAAAGCTCAGGTTTCCAGTCAGAGTAGAGGAGACGGTTATTGCAAAGAAGAAGACAATCGTAGTCGCAAGCGGTTCCGCACGCGAAAGCAAGAAAGAGAAGACACCTCCAAATCCTTCAAGTAGTTCCAAAGGCCAAAGCAAGCGAGTGGCTTGTGAAAAGAATGTTGTAGAGTACTCTGAGGATGTAGATATCGACGGTGAGGAAGATGATGATGTGGAGGATAGTACACACCGAAGCAAGAAGAGAAAAACGATTGTAGATATGCCAAGTAGCTCCAGAGGTCAAAGCGGACAAGAGACTCATAGAAAGAATGTCGCACAATGCCCAAGTTTTGAGCATGGAAGCTCGGATCAAATGCGTGAAAGTTTTGGTGGAAAGAATGATAAACGAGGCTTTGTAGTAGAGAATCTGATAGATTATATCACGCCTAAGGTGAATATAGAGTTTCCTCTACCTTGCAATGGATGTATGGCTGGAACTTGTGAACGGAACAATAGGACTACGAACCTCTCTTCGCGCGAAGACTATGCTAGCCCCAACCTAGCCACTAGTGCTTTAGAGACGACAGACATATTACCTTGTCCAATGGCAGACGAAGAAGAACTTCATGCATATGAGAGTCCACTTGCTAAGAATGCTGAAAATGAACTTGCACAAGATTTAGAACTCGCTGAAGAAAGCAGAGGACATATTGGAGTTCATGTGAGTAGAGGAGATGTAGCTGAAGAACATCTTGTGGGAGTTATTCAACTCCCTGAAGAAAGCTGGGAAGATAGGGAGCATGTTGGAGTTGATGATATTGAAGGATGGAATGACGAAGATGGAGACCCTTATAAGAATGTCGATGAGTGGTTGGCGAGTGATGCGGCTTTCTTCAAATTGATCACAGATCCATTGTTTGCATGAATAGATGAAGGAGTCTTCAGAAGCATCTAACTCATAGAAATGGATCAAGTGAGTGCATTTTTGCACCAACCATGATGGCAAGCTGAAAGTGAGCATTTTTTCAATGGAGAGAATGAATCTTGAGAGTATGTCTAGGTTTTAGATTTACGATAGATTTAGAAAATTTCAAAGAATGAGAGTGGGGCTTTGGTATACACCTATTAATTTGACTGATGTGAAGTTGATTGGTATATATCTTTGTAGTCAATCCTACCATTGGGCGGAGATGCATGGCTAAAGAAAAGATTTGTAAACAAACATGTGAGGAGTAAGTGGAGTGATAGAGTCTAAAAGTACCCGGACTTACTATTCTACATAATAATACAATTCTAAATCTCATTTTTGTTTTTTTTGTCACTATAATACTAATATGAAGGCCAAAGGATTGACAAAATGTTGACCGCAAAGAGTAGGTGCTTAACCCCTAACTTTCCTTGGTGTTTTTTGGGAGCTTGAAACCTCAAAACTGCAATTATCTACTTCTATGCACTCCCGCGGGTGTGAACAAATTGTTTTTTTCTTTTTTAAAACTTCCAACTGTAAGATCTTGTACCTAAGACTATTTTTAGTTGTTGTTCTAAAATTTGACCATTGGATGTTTACCGTTTGAGAGATCATAACATCCAAAGTCTGTTTCCCAAGTTTTTTTGGGCATTGCAAAGATTGGTTTTGAAAATTTTGGAGGTTGCCCTTCTAAAATTTGTAAGCTTTTTGACTTGGATCACTTTGAAATTCGATTAGTGATTTAGTAATGAACATATTTCTAGAAAAAAATTCAAAAAATTTACTTTTTAAGCTGCCCTTTTTCGACTTAAAATCTAAACTTTTTTGCATGAAGGTCTTAAAATTGGAATTTGACTTTGCAAATTTTACCACATACACTTTGCAGTATAAGGAGTTGACTTAATGTTATTGATGGACATACTAGATAAGTTGATTTCTAAAAAAGGATGAAAAGAACATGTATTTTATGCCCCATTTGCTTTTTGAGAACTAAGATTGCCTCAAGTTTCTAGTTTGACATTTTATCATTGCTACACGTTTCATAGTAGGATATTCACTTTAAAGTAGAAGGATAGTATCCAACTATATTTTGTTGTAGTTACATATCATGATATTACAATCTATGAAGATTAATGACTCCAAAGTTGATTCAATTATTTGTAATGAGTTTATTGCAAAATTACAAGGTTGGAATCTAAGTAATCATACAAAGAAAGGTATTTTCTTCTAATATATGCACCGTGAAGAATTATTATGGAATAAAGAAAAACTACAAGCACTCCATTAAAACTTTCTAAATGTAATCAATCATTGCGTGGTTAGTGGTTATAATTTGCTTTTATGCTTCAAATAAGGATAGAGGATAATCTACCAAACAAAAATGTATGGAACGGCTTCCCCTCATAATTATATTTCCTAACCTTCACAAATTTTCACAAAACATTACATCCAATTTTTGAGGTGCAATATTTCTTGACTTGCATTTTCATGGCATAACTATACAATATCTAATCCTTATCAGGGTTATATTGTTTTTCTATGAGAAATTTAGTGATACCCACCATGATGCATATCAAGCATTCAAGCCTTCATAAAACATCACTCACGTTTTTGTGGTGGTTTTACTTTGTGACAATAAAACTTTTTAAATGCCCGATTTAGGAAGCCTCCTAATAGTAAAGTACTATTTTTATTTATTTTTTTCTTTTTTCAAGTCTATGGTGAGGAACATAGTAAACTCTGATAACTAATTGTCCTTGAGTTTCAAAATTCTAGAGTCCTATATGTAAAGGTATTTTCTTGGATCAAAAATAAGATAAATATTGTCACAATCCCATCCCATTGAAGTTTGCAAAAATCCACATAAGTACAATAGTCATGTCCTTTGAAAAACGATGATTCTACCTAGACTTTAGATTCCACATTGTTACATTGAAATAATGAGATGTGTATTATTTTTTTTGTTGTCGAAGTGCTAACCTTTTCACATACCAAAAGTTAGTCTAGCAAATGTTTTTGAACTTTATTCACTAACTCTAGTACATAGAGGACTAACGTATATGGGGTAAATGTTTAGATTGCATAAAAAGTTAATTTGGATTGACTTTTGCCAAATGATGATTACACCTCTTAAGATATTCAACTTTATTAGTACTTTTTGGTGGTGAAACTTTGCCACCTTAGTGTGCTTTTATCATACATATGGATATATATCTGCACCTTGGTAACCATTTATTAATTGTTTTTATTATTATTTTAGGATTGGCACTTACCAAATCACAACTTTTGATACCCACAAGACACACATTAGCACCTTATTAGAAATACACTGTTAGTTCTACTTGAAAATATATTGTTCTAGTTCAAACACATATGAAGAAAGTAATTTATATCTATTAAGAATTTCTAAATTCTGAAAATAAGAATCTAAAACTTACATATTCTCTAAAACCTAATTATATGAGACATTTTAGAATGAAAATAGAAATAATCGATTGTCTTTCTATAAAGGATTGGAAATTTAAAAATTCAAGAATTAGACAAATACGTGCTAATTAGAATTTATGCAACATTGATAGCTTAAAGTTACAATCGGATTGTGTCTCCTACCGAGACATGCACTAGCGCCCTACCTACTCTTGAGGCAAAAAGCACCTGCCAATGCTACCAATCAATTTGTATATAAGGGAAACTACTTCTTAGAAGTAATGCTTATTTTCTCTTAATATATTTTGCAATTTCTTCATAGTGAAGGCAAAGCCGCTATTTGCTCAACCTACCTAACTCTAGAGGATTTGTTTTTGTCTGCTATTTAATCTCACGTGCCCTAATTTCTTGTATGTAAGGACACTGAAAGTTTTGATGCGAAGGATGATAAATGAGGTTTTGTAGTAGAAGATCTTCTAAATTATATCACGCCCAAGTTGAAAACAACCTTGCGATAGATGTATGGCAGGAACTTGTGACACCAATAATGACACTTCTCACCCCTCCCTATGTGAACACTTTCCTAGTTCCAACCTAGCTACTAGTGCCTTAGAGACGACGGACTTAGTGCATTCTGAAATTGCAAAAGAGGAGGAACTTCGTGCATATGGGAGTCCACTTGTTAAGGAGAGTGAGGATGAACTTGCACAGGATTCACAACTCTCTAAAGAAAGGAGACGACAAAGTGGAGTTGATGAGATTAGAGAATACGAGGCGGAAGAACATCTTTTGGTAGTCATTCATCTCCGTGAAGAAAGCTGGGAAGATAGGGAGCATGTTGGAGTTGATGATATTGAAGGATGGAGTGACGAAGATGGAGACTCTTTTAAGGATGTTGATGAGTGGTTGGCGAGTCATGAGTTCTTCAAATTGATCACAGATCCCTTGTTTGCGTAAGTAGATGAAGGAGTCTTTAGAAGCATTCAATGAAGGATGACATCAACTTAAAGAAATGGATCAAATGAGTGGATGTTTGCACCAACCATGCTGGCTAGTTGTAAGTAAGTGTTTTGTCAAAGCTTTTTAAGGGAGAGTATGTCTAAGCTTTAACTTGACCATGGATTTTGAAATTTTCAATGATTGAGAGGGAGGCTTTGTAATATAAGTATGAAAGTTGTATGACAAATGCAAAGTTGATTGGTAGCTATCTTTGTATTAATATAGTCAATCCTTTTATTGGACGTGGATGTTTGGCTTAAGGTAAGATTTGTGAAGAAACATGTGAGGGGTAAGTGGAGTGATACAATCTATAAGTATTGAAACTTACTATTCTACATAAAGTTCACTTTTAAATCTTGAAATCACCATTTTTGTTTTTTCATCATTGTCTTACTTATATAAAGGCTCAAAGATTGACTAAATGTTGCTCGGATAGAGGGGTTACAAGTGATTTATGGCACCACTTTGAAATTTCACCATTTCCCAACGGAATGGCTAAATGACTCTACTGTATTTTGCCTCCACCACACAATAACAAAACTATGAAGTTCAAATGTTTTAAGGTTATATTGAAAAGAGGGATGGAATCTCTAAAAAGTGAAGTACACTTTAGGGCCCGTTTATACTACGGTGGAGAAGTTCACCGGTCAAGAAAAAAAAGGAGGTTTCTCCATTGTGATTGGTCGAAAATGCCATTCTTGACCGGTGGGTGTCAGGTCTGACTTTCAAAAACCTTGAATGGAGGCCAACATGGCTTGATCCCCGTACGTCATGACCACCAACCAACACCCCTACAATACCTATCCACCCATCCCCACCTTCTCCTTGTGACCTAATTCTCTTGGTTTTGTATATATACACTACCTACTCTAGCTCCACATGCTGCAGTAAATTTTTCAAAGTCATTTTGAAGGCTTAGAGCTCACTTTTTTGGCATTTTATCATCTTTTTGTGCACATGAGTAAGTAGGATATTTAAATTGATATATATTAGGTGTTGATATATGGGTTCAACTTTAAGCACGAAGGATAGTGACAATTTTTGGATTTTTACATAAGGCCAAGGCATGTCAAAAGAAATTTGAGATGGTTTTCAACATTACATAGAGGACAAACTTGCTAACTGATTACATGAAATGACCACCATGAATGTATGTTTTATGATTTGATTGATCATTGGTGGCACCAAGCCAGTTTTCTTATAAAACACGTGAGTGGCCAACACTAGTGTGGGAGGATAAGAAATTTTAACAAATGCAAATGAAGATGAAATTCAACCGGTTAATACCATTCAATCGGCATCATCAAGTGCCTCAAAGAAGAACAAGCTTTGCATTACCAAAACCAAGCTATGCATTACTATTTTTTAAATACATTGAACACAATATGACCCTAGTATGTTTTTGTACTATTCAAAGTACAAATAAACCATAAAAATTATAGTTTACGGCACAAGTTGATAATAAAATTAATTTGAAAGTTTACTCAATTTGCCATACTCATGCATATTGATTTTTACGAAAAGAAAAATTTGTTGATGTATTATCATACGATGTGAATGTAGAGAATTATGATTCTTCATCACAAAAAATCTTCACCATTAGGTGAACTTCTCTTCACTAGTGGACTTCTCCGGTGGAATTCACCGCTAAACTTCTCCTTTAGATGTTTAGACTACAACCGGAAAGTGTTTATTGCATTTAATTCTTCTCCGGCACATCCACCATTTGCCTCATATAACCATATCTTGGCCAAGCATTCTTGACCGATCGGAGGCCTTCTCCACCGTAGTGTAAACTGGCCCTAAGATAAACGACACATTTGGGTGGAAGTTGGATGAGTAGGTGGGTGTGGGTGGCTACATTCGGCGGGTCCGGAGCTCACTTTGGTAGGGGTCCAAAGGTGGCAGGTTGAATAATGAGTTCGTTGAGAAAGAAAAATGACCTTTACCTTAGCTTCAATTAGTTATTCTTGTTGCTTTTGTCTTACCGTTGAGAATGACCCAAGGGTATATGGTTCCTTACTTCTCCTTGATGTGATTCAATTACTTTTTGTTTAACTAATGATTGACTTAGATTAAGTTTTGCCTCATTCGAATAGTTTTATTTTAATTTTCAGATCAATTTTACATTAACTCTCAAACTAAAATCTCATCCTTGATTGAATTTGAAAATCTACCAAAATTTATTGTAATTACAAACCTTGGTGTCTACATTTCATATATAGGATTTCACGAACTTGACATGAAAGTAAACAAAAGAAAAATCCACAAAGCTTTTACCAACCTATGCTTGAGCATAGGCCACAACACTTAGTTACAATGAGCATCCTTCAATGTTTCCTTCAATGTTTGGAGAAGAGTGAGGCTTGGTACTCCAATTACCCGAATACTCTTTTTACTTTGAGGGTCAAGTGCGGCTAGACCAACCGGTTTGGTCACAAGTACTCGCCGTTTGTGCTTGTAGTCACTAAATAACTCACAAATATAAAAATAAATAAAATAAATACCATTCATTTGGTAAATGTTTTAACCAATCACAACTCTTGAAAGGTGAACCAATGACATATCTTAAAAGGGTCCATCAGCTCTTACAAGGTTGACCAATGACAACTCGTCAAAGGCCAATCGATCATGTCTTTAAAAAGAACATGACACATATAGTGATTCTAATAGTTTTTGTTGCTTTAGTACAAAAGACTAAAATACAGACACATATAATAAACACAAAAGCACTCAACTACAATAGAGGAAGTCTTGTGACCATTCATTGTGCAGATACACTCCACTTTACTAAAAGAGGCAAGGAAATTTTTATCTCCTATACATATTAGCCCCAATTGTCCCCATGGTATCAAAATTTCAAGCCCATCGTCATTAATATAATTGTTGAGTTCAAATTGAAATTTAGGCTACACGCATTCACTAACATCAAGGTGAAGATACTTCAAATGATCAAGAAAGAAGAATCTAAAAAGTCTCATTTTTCTTATAGAAAAAATGTACCACCTTGTGTGTAGAAGAAGTTTGGTTTGACGGTGATTTTGATCACTATCTTTTTGAAATAATCAAAATAATAGGTTAATAACTCAGTATTTATAATCATCTTTTGGAATGGTATGACCGCATGTTTTCTCATAACCTACAACACACAATGTCGGAAGTCTTGTTTTTTATAATCTCAAACTAAATTCCTCTAGTGTAAATCAAGTAACTTAACATATAGTAGAGCACATTCCACAATGGAGCTTTAGTAATTTTCAATTATAGGTAAATAGTGACTTCTCCATACAAGAGTACCATGTACTCACTCCAAACTTTATAGGGTATCACTCTAAGGTCCCATCTTAAGAACACCTATACTTTCCAACTCCATAAATTCATAACTCATTGTGAAAGAGTCCAAAAATGATGATTGAACTTGCTCTAGCTTTCTTCTTATCTTCATTGTGCTCAAAAGTATTCTCCACTCGTAATAGTCTTGTGTATTTTCTTTGTGAAAATTGCCCCATTATTGACCACCTTAATATACAAGTAGAAGGGACTTACGCAAAGAAATTGACATTGTTGAGAAAATACATTCATGTATTGGACATATTATGCATCATGTGGGTCAACTATTGAGTCATGAGGCCTCATAGATTGCAAGATCATAACATGTTAGTACTAAAGCTATATCACTAAATCTCACCATTTGCACTTTGAAGTGAATATGCTACCAATATACTTATTGCAATGAAAGAATCACTTACTACAAAGATGTCTACTTTCATCTGAATATCACCTTCGAGCAAAAATATTTATGAGAAAAATTTTGTGCCCAAATAATGACCTTGCAATGGTGAAAACTCCCAAAACATTTAAAAAGGAATATCATTCCAAATCTCAAATCTCTGCACTCAAAGCTATGCCTCATCTTTAGTAAATGTTTGATTTGAAAATGTTTCTATCACTGAAACTATAATCTAACTAGAATCCATTCCAAAAAATAACTTCAAAATCCACTAGTAGATGAATGAGATATCGCTCCTCAAAAATCATCCACTTAATCACTTTCTTTCAAGACAGAAATATTGTTGCAAATCCAACATCAAAAATATTCGGATCTAAAATCTCCCTCCGAGAAAGTTGTTACTTTTCAGCTTAAAATCACAATTATGTAAAAAAAATCATGACAACATCTATTTCATTTCCTATAATTACCTCTCGATGACATAAAAATTGCCCCATGTTTGAAAACTCAAAAGCAAGAGTTGCCTTCACTAAAATGCATGTCATTTATTCATAAGTGAGTCATGTTATGAATCTACAAATTTTATCACTCAAACAAGACTTGATTTGAGACGCAACCCAAGTCATTTCATCTATAAGGGACTCTAAATGAAGAAGTTATGGCTCTTCAAAGTGGCTACAGTCATCCTAAATGTCTCGACATTCGGCCCGGTCAAGGGTTAAATCAAATTGGTTGTATTCATTATCAGACCACACAGGGTTGCGAGCCATCTAATCAGAAATGTAATTCATAGCATAAGAAGGTGCCACGATGTTCCGAGAGAACTTTCATTGTTTTTTTTGCAACCCATGTGGTCTTAGTTTGTTCCTATGAAACACACTTTTTCGAAATGAATAATTATTGTCATGCTTTTTTGCTACGAATGAAAGCTTTACTTATTAATAGCATACATGTTACCAACACGAACTCCAAGTAAGAAACAATAATTCTAATAAGCAATATTGTTGCATGTGGCTAAAATTATGAAGCAACCATCTAAGTAAGGAAACATCCTCTTTTTGTACTTAGACAATATGACATTCATTTTCATGCATTAATCTTTCACTAACATATCAAATTAAGAGTAATTTAATGTTTCTATGTGTTGATAAATAAAAAAATAGCAATGCAATAAAGCCACCAAGTTGTATTAATATACCATATCTCTTAGAGTATTTCTACATGGACATACAAACATTGTCCTCGAGCTATGTATCTAAAAATATAATCAAAAGTTTGAGCTTACCTATTCACAAGTCATTTTGACGTCTTTTCAAGGTACATAAATACTAAGTAATATTAGGTGATGTTCATTTTTCCTTATTGATGTGCCTTAAATGTAGTTCAATTGCTTAAGTTTTATGACCTTGCATTCAAGATGAAAATATAATTGCAACTTGCATCTCAAAATACTTTTTCACAAACTCAGATGTTTGGGAGCTCAAAGAGTCAAATTAATGATTTTCTACACTTTGCACAAATAAGTATAAATTTTGTAATTATAGTATATTAGAACTCACAATTGTAAGATATAAACGTTGACTACTATTGAAAATACTATGCCAAATTGGACGTTTTTGAGTGCAACATATGAGATCATAACATGCAAAGTTGTTACTAAACTTTCTTGATAATACTAGTACTCAAGAGACATACTATTCAATATGCGAAGGAGGACTTTGTGATTGTTAACCCCATGATTTTGCTAATATTTTTCCAATTATACTAAGTTGAGTATGTGCATGCAAACTTTTACACACTTATTACACTTTTCAAACCTTTCATGTTGAATATTTATGGTAAGAAGCAATAATATCAACAATATGGTAGAATATCCATCACGCTTTATATATCGAAAGAAAAACAAAATGTTAAATAGGTGTTTTATTTGTTTGAGAATTTAAGACTACATTTTCTACCTCATTCAGCAGTATAACAACTAACAGTATAACAATATTCAAAAGAAGAAAATGTAAAGTTACTAAAAACTCTCAAGCCTCTGAATTTTGAAGTTTACCTTTGCAAAGTTAGTACGTACTTAATGCCCCATTCGCCTTTGAGAACTAAAATTACCTCAAACTTTCTAGTTTGAGATTTTTCATTGGTGCAAGTTTAATAGTAGGTTTCCTTTGAAGTAAAAGGATAGTATCTAAAAATCTTTTGTTCTAGTTATATATTATGATGGAAAAATCTACTAAGCCTCATGACTCCTATATTGAATCAAATTATTTGTAATGAATTCATTGCAAAATTACAAGGTTGGGGATCTAAGTAATCATACAAAGAAAGGTTTTTTCTCATAATATATGCACCATGAAGGATTATTATGGAATAAAGAAGAACCACAAGCGCTCCCTTAAAACTTTCTTAATGTAATCAATCTCTACCTGGTTAGTGAATATAATTTACTTTTTGTGCTTTCAATAAGGATAGTTGATAATCTACCAAACATAAATGTACATAACCGCTTCCCCTCATAATCAATTATATTTTCTTACCTTCACAAATTTTCCCAAAACATTACATCCAATTTTTGAGGTGCAATATTTCATAATTTGCATTTTCATGGCATTACTATGTAATATATACTCCTTATCTGGAGTACCTTGAAATTCTATGAGAAATTTAGTCGTACCCACCATGACGCACATGAGCCTTCATAAAACATCACTTACATTTTTGTGGTGATTCTCCTTTGAGATATGGGTCAAAGCACACTAGGGTGGACCACATAGTACTTCACGTTTTATTTTGTGACAATGAATCTTTTTCAATGGCCGATTTAGGAGGGCTTTTAATAGTAAAGTACTATTTTATTTTTTTATTTTTTTTGATGTCTATGGTGAGGAACCTAGTAAACTTTGATAACCAATTGTCCTTCAGTTCCAAATTTTAGAGTCCTATATGTAAAGGTATTTTCTTGCATCAAAATAAAATAAATATTGTCACAGTTCCATCCCATTAGAGTTTGCCAAAAATCCACATATGTACAAAAATCATGTCATTTGAAAAACGACGATACTAACTAGACTTCTAGGCCTTGAGAGCATCCTATGTGCCTTTAGATTCCACATTGTTACATTGAAAACATGAGATCTATATTATGTTTTTTGTTGTCGAAGTGCTAATCCTTTCACATACCATAAGTTAGTCTAGAAAATGTTCTTAAGCTCTATTCACTAACTCCAGTACATCAAGGATTAGCGTATATGGGGTGAATGTTTAAATTGCTCAAAAAAATAATTTGGATTTACTTTTGCCAAATGATGATTAAACATCTTGATATTTTCGACTTTATTAGTACTTTTTGGTGGTTCAACTGTGCCACCTTGGTGTTACCATACATATTTGCACCTTGGTAACCATTTATTAATTGTTGTTTTTAATTTTGAGATTACTTACCATATTACAACTTTTAGGACCCACAAGAGACACATTAGCACCTTAATAGAGATAAGAATCTACAACTTACATGTTTCCCTAAAACCTACTTAAATGAGACATTATCATATGAATATAAACAATCTGCCATTTGTCTAGAAAGGTATAGAAATTTAAAATAATTTAAGATTTAGTTAAATATGTGCTAATTAGGATTCACACAACATTGATTGCTTAGAGAGTAACGATAGGATTTTGGCTCCTACCCTGACATACACTAGCGCCCTACCTACTGTCAAGGCATGAACCACTTGCCGATGCTACTAATCAATTTGTATATAAGAATTCCACTTCTTAGAAGAGTTCCTTAGTTTCTCTTATCGTATGTTGCAATTGCTTGAAGGTGAGGGCATAGCCGCTATTTGCTCAACCTATCTAAGCCTAGAGGATTTTTTTTTGTCTGCTTTTTGATCTTATATGCCCTAATTTCTTGTTTGTAGGGGGCAGTGAAGCGATTGTATGTGCGGGTGGCCATTGTTTGGGTGCATTTGGTGCCTCAACATCATAGCACCATTAACTAGTGGACTTTCACAACTATTGTAGGTATCAGAAACATATTATTTTAATTTCTTGAATATTGATTTTCTTACAATATTAAGTTAAACTTGTTGGCTAAATTTTTGACTTAATTTTATATACATGACAAAAAATTTAGAAAGAGGTTAGGAATTTCCAACGGTGGCTAAAGGAAACCACAGAGTCCTGAGGGGTTTATAAATAACACCACTTTGAATTCACAACTTTTTCCAATGGACAGGCTAAATCACCTTACTATATTCTATCTTTTAGTACATCATGACATCAAGTTAGTAGTACTTGGAAGTCCAAAAGCTTATAGGTTTTCCAATACGCGGTATGAAATCTCCCATAACTGAAGTTAACTTTAATTAAATGACGTTTTTGAGTGAAAGTTGGATGATTAGCCATAGCACGCCACTCGGGCATTCTTTCGGCGGGTGGCAACGGTAGCGGGTTAGTCCGTTGGAAAAGGGAATTACCAACGTTTAGCTAAATGTAGCTAGTATTGTCCTTTTAGCAAAATTGTTGGAAATGCTCTTTGCATAATTACTTATAGGTAAGAAAAGCACATAGTTTTTAATGTTGAAAATTTAACTTTTCATGCATCGTGTATAATAAGTCTCTCTACTAACATAATTATCATTGAATTTATTGGCATAGAAAATCATGGCTAGCGCTTCGCCGCCTAATTGGGATGACAGGGAGAACTTCCTTTCGGAGAAAGCAAAAGAGGCCCCAAGAATATGCCCACGTCCAACTTGTCAATCAAAGAACATCAAATTCAGATATTTCAACAATTTTAAGAATAAAGGTTACGAACAACCTCGTTATGTGTGCAAAAAGTGCGATCTCAAATTCCAACGTGGAGGAAAGCTCAGGTTTCCTGATAGAGTAGAGGAGACGATTATTGCAAAGAAGGAGACAATCGTAGTCGCAAGGGGTTCCGCACGCGAAAGCAAGAAAGAGAAGACACCTCCAAACCCTCCAAGTAGTTTCAAAGGCGAAAGCAAGCGAGTGGCTAGTGGAAAGAATGTCGTAGAATACTCTGAGGATGTAGATATCGACGGTGAGGACGATGATGATGTTGAGGATAACACACACCAAAGCAAGAAGAGAAAGACAATCGTAGATTTGCCAAGTAGCTCCAAAGGTCAAAGCAAGCAAGCGACTCGTAGAAAGAATGTCACAAAGCGCCAAAGTTTTGAGCGTGGAAGCTCGGATCGAATGCTTGAAAGCTTTGCTGGAAAGGATGATAAACGAGGCTTTGTAGTAGAAGATCTTACAGATTATATCACGGCCCAGGTGAAGATAGAGTTCCCTATATGTAAGGGATGTATTGCCGGGACTTGTGATACCAATAATGAGACTATGAACCGCTCTTCACCTGAACACTAGTTAGGCTATTTCCAACCTAGCCACTAGTGCCTTAGAGACGACGGATATAGTACCTTTTCAAATGGCAGATGCGGAAGAACTTCATGCATGTGGGAGTCCGCTTGTTAAGGAGACAAAGGATGAACTTGCACTGAATATAGGAGACGACACATTGGAGTTGATGAGATTAGATAATACAAGGCTGAAGAACATCTTGTGGAAGTGATTCAACTCGCTGAAGAAAGCTCGGAAAAGCTCGGAAGATAGGGAGCATGTTGGAGTTGATGATATTGAAGGATAGAATGACGAAGGTGAAGACATTTATAAGGAGGGTGGCGAGTGATGAGTGCGTCAAATGGATCACAGATCCCTTGTTTGCATGAGTAGGTGAAGGTGTTTCAGAAGCATTCAATGAATAGTCAGATCAATTTGTAGAAAGAAATCAAATGAGTGCATTTTTGCACCAACTATGATGGCGAGCTCTGAATTAGTGTTTTGACAAGGCTTTCCAATGGAGACTTGGAGAGGGTAACTGGTGAGATTATGTCTAGGTTTTAACTTTACTATGGCATTAGAAAATTCATAGAATGAGAGTGAGGCTTTGTAATACAACCATGAAATTGTTGTTGTGGTGGTTGATTGGTAGATATCTTCATATTTATATAGTCTATCCTACCGTCGGACATGGATGCATGACTTAGGAATAGATTTGTGAAAAAACATGTGAGTTAGTAAAGTAATACATTTTATAAGTATCAGGGTTTACTATTCTACATAAACATACACTTTTAAATCCAAGAAATCATCATTTTTGATTCTTTATTGAATCGTTACTATAATTCTAATATAAAGGCTGAAGGATTGACTAAATTTATAAAAGAGGGGTTATTAAATAGCACCTCTTTGAATTCACTAACGCTTTTCCAATAGAATAGCTAAATGACCTCACTATATTTGCCTCCACCACACATTGACAAAACTCTTACGTACTCAAAGTTCGAAGGTTCGGAAGTTTTTAGGTTTTATCAAAAAGAGGAATGAAATCTCTTTAAAGTGACGACAACTTGAAGTATACAATGCATTTAAGTAGAAATTGGATGAGTGGGAAGTTGTGGAGGGTCGCTACCTTTGGCGGGTGTGGAGACTTCCTTTGGTGACCTTCAGAAGGGAACGTATTGTATAACATGTCTGTTAAGAAGGGAAAATGACCTTATCTTTAGCTACATTTACCTACTCTTGTCCCTTTGGCCATTTCTTTGGGAATGACCTAAGAATATATGGTTCCTTACGTGTCCTTGAATCACCTTGATGTGATTCGATTACTTTTTGTGATTAACTTGGATTCAATTTTGCCTCATTCGAATGATTTTAATGTGATTTTCATATCAACTTCACATCAACTCTGAAACTAAAACCTCATAATTGATTTGTATTTGTAAAATTTAACCAAATTCTTTGTAAATACAAACCTCGGTATCCACATTTCACACCTAGGATTACACAAACTTCACATGAAAATATACAAAAAGATAATAAATTGCAAAAAGATTTTACCAACCTATGCTACAAAAAATTTTCACTTACAAATGAAAAAAATAACCCATGAAAATATAGATTCGATTTGGATTACTTCTTCCTAATCTAAAACCGCTTAAATGCACGGTAATAGGGTACGAAGTATTTTGTACTGGTGCCTAGCGTTAAGAAGATGCCTTAGGAAATGCTCGCTCGTACACCGTACGATAGGAAACCACATCCAACGGCACAGAAGAGAGGAAGTCCTTCAGAAAGGAATCGGCTTCTTTTGTCCGCTATGGCATAAAGGCAAAACGTAAGTTCGTGCTTCCATGCACGATAAACGATTCGACTTCGTCGCCAATCCCGACGTGCATGAACCGATCGATGATCATGAAGCATTCTTTCGTGCCTCCACACTCACGTCGCTCCAAATGGGGACGAATCTTTCCTCAAAAGCGCACAAACAAACTTACAGTAGTCTCTCCAGTCTCTCCAGGGACACGAAGATATTTACCCTCCCGCAACCGCTAAATTAAGGTGCCGGCCGGCCTGCATGAATGCCTTGCAGGTCTCTGAGTTCTCGGGATGGCTATGTCTCACCTGCCCATGTCCGATCACGCAACTGCGATTGATTTCATCGACCGATGCATGATGCATGGCGTTGTCGTTACCACAAGGATAATATCTTACGATACCCCCTCTTTCTGTTTTTAGCCCCACTTCTGTACTGTTGTGAAGATTCCTCTCTGGCCCTTATGTTATAACCAGATAAGTAGAACTCTCTCATTCCATTAGTGCTCTTCGCCGGGACTTGGAAGAATACTACAATCGATTTCAGGTTAGTGGAAACCATGTCATGCAGAGACGATGTATGCAGAGCGATGGCGATGGTTGCGGGAAATGTTGTGTGGGTGTCCATGAATTGATGGGGGAATGTTTGTGTGGGTGTGCATGGGAGGTTGTGTGGGTTTATGCATGAATTGATGAGTGTTGGGTCTTGTAGCAAGCAGCAGAAGCGATGGCGATGATGACTAGTGTTGCGAAGGCGACAACGACGTCTCTTGTGGCGCATGGAGCGTTGGCCGATGGTGGCTCCAAGACACGGGTCTCGCAGCTGTCGAGCCTGCGGAGGGGGATGGACTTGGAGAGCCGGGGTTGGAAAATGGAGCGTCGTGGCTCGTTGAAGGTGACGATGACGGCCACTGTTCCGTCTTCTTCCGTGAAAGGAGTAGGACGTTCTAGGCCTACCTCGGATCCGTCCGCGCCCGATTTCAAACCCATCCCCTCTTTCCAAGAATGCTTCCCTGCCAGCACCAAGGAAACCACGTAAGACATTAATCTTGTTGCTCCAATTATGGAGTTTCTTCTGTCAATGTTGGCGTATTTGGGGGTCTATAACCGGATGTGTGTGTGTGTGCGCTTTGCCAGGGAGGTGGTGCACGAGCCAACAGGGGCAGTGCTACAAGTGCCATTCCGGAGAATTCACTTATCAGGGGACGATCCGCATTTCGACACGTACGATACAAGCGGCCCACAGGACGTGAACCCACGTGACGGGCTTCCGAAGCTGCGGAAGGACTGGATCGAGAGGAGAGATGCTCGCAACGATGAACGGTACACGCAGATGTATTACGCGAAGAAGGGCATCATAACCGAGGAGATGGCGTACTGCGCGGCGCGGGAGAAGATGGACCCGGAGTTCGTGAGGGCGGAAGTCGCGCGCGGGCGCGCTATTATTCCTTCCAACAAGAAGCACTTGGAACTCGAGCCCATGATTGTCGGCCGGAAGTTTCTTGTCAAAGTGAATGCGAATATTGGAAACTCGGCTGTCACGAGTTCCATTGAAGAGGAAGTTCAGAAGCTGCAGTGGGCTACAATGTGGGGCGCGGACACAATCATGGACCTCTCCACTGGTATTCATATCCATGAAACTCGCGAGTGGATCATGCGCAACTCTGCCGTGCCTGTGGGCACGGTCCCGATCTATCAGGTCAGTACCCAGCTCCTTACATAGAATGCGAATTCTAGAGAGAGACTTGCATAGAGAGAGAAGGTGGTATTGGAATCGAGATAGAAACTGCATGCATGCGTGTTGATTCTTCTTCGATTTCCATCGCAAGATTATCTTCGATAGCATGTCTGGTAGCACACTGCTTAACATAACTCCTCTCGCTGACATGAGTGCGGTGTGCTGGGCAGGCGCTGGAGAAGGTGAACGGCATAGCGGAGAACTTGACATGGGAGGTGTTCAGGGAGACGTTGATAGAGCAAGCGGAGCAAGGAGTGGACTACTTCACCATTCATGCCGGCGTGCTGCTTCGGTTCATCCCCATGACGGCCCGCCGCATGACGGGCATCGTCTCCCGTGGAGGATCCATCCATGCCAAGTGGTGCCTCGCTCACCACAAGGAGAATTTCGCTTACACCCACTGGGATGACATCCTGGACATCTGCAACCAGTATGACATCGCTCTCTCCATCGGTGATGGCCTTCGTCCGGGCTCCATCTATGACGCCAACGACATGGCCCAGTTCTCCGAGCTCGCCACTCAAGGTAAATCCCTTCCCTGTCCCTCTCCTAATCACAAACTTGAACTTGATGCAACAGTTGTACTTAATGCATATGGAACTTGATGATGTATTAGTTGCTAATGACATGTTCTATTTCTAACTCCACTCGTCTGTATGTGTGCATTTGGTGTTGTATGCTGAAGCTTTAAAACTGACTAATTTGGAGTATTTACCCATCTAGAGCTTGTATCTGTATTGGTCGCTGTAGGTCGACTCTTGACATTGGCATTCGAGAACGTACAGAGTGAAAAGTCTGCATGGAGACAGAGAGTTTGTGGTGTTCAACTTTGTGATGAATGTGACTAAATAGCTTCTGTTGGGATTGAAGGTGATTTGACGCGGCGAGCGTGGGAGAAGGACGTCCAGGTGATGAACGAAGGACCAGGGCACATTCCCTTGCACAAGATCCCCGAAAACATGGAGAAGCAGTTGGACTGGTGCAACGAAGCGCCCTTCTACACTCTGGGGCCACTCACGACCGACATCGCGCCAGGGTACGACCACATCACGTCGGCCATCGGAGCAGCCAACATCGGCGCTCTCGGCACGGCGCTCCTCTGCTACGTGACGCCGAAGGAGCATCTGGGTCTGCCCAACCGGGATGACGTCAAAGCCGGAGTGATCGCGTACAAGATCGCCGCTCACGCAGCCGATCTTGCCAAGCAGCACCCGCTGGCTCAGGCCTGGGACGACGCCCTGAGCAAGGCCCGGTTCGAGTTTCGGTGGAGGGACCAGTTCGCTCTCTCCCTGGACCCTGTCACTGCACAATCGTTCCACGACGAGACACTCCCTGCCGAGGGTGCCAAAGTGGCTCACTTCTGTTCCATGTGTGGCCCGAAGTTCTGCTCCATGAGTATCACTGAGGATGTCCGAAAGTATGCTGAAGAGCATGGCTATGGCGATGAGCCTGAAGCTGCTATCAAGCTGGGGATGGACCAGATGAGCGCTGAGTTTCTGGCTGCTAAGAAAACTATCAGTGGGGAGCAGTGGGGCGAGACTGGTGGCGAAATCTACTTGCCCGAAAGCTACGTTGCTGCCAAAACTGAAAAATTCACCACCCCATCTTGAATGCACTCCACCACTCAGGTGCGCAACCAACTTTCAGACTTCGCTCATCATATCCCAAAAAAACCGCTACTCTGAGTACTGATAAGGTTGATGTTGTGCAGGTGGAGATCCCCAGAAAGAGGAGAACGATGTGGGGAGTACAAGCAGTAATACAAAGGGGGTTTGAAATACGGTGTCTTTGGCCGTAATTGTGAATATACATATGTTGAATGTGTGTGGGATGAATGCTGGTTGTGGATGCGAAGAGACTGATGGAAATTGGCACCGGGGGTGCTTGCTAGATGATGAAACTCATCGAAGCAGGCTGAGAGAGTCCCTTCGCACCTGAACAGGTTAATACCTGCGTAGGGAGCGTGCCAAATCCTTCCTGTGGTGTGTGTTTTGCTGCACAGGCCAAACAGCGAGTGCAAGGCTCTCCATTCCCCTTTCTCAGATCAATCCCGTGTCGTCATCTTCTTCGATCGGCAACTTGTGAGTGAGTGCTGCCTGGCTTGTGGTGCTGCAGCGCCTCTGCATGATGCTTGTCGATGGTAAGTGATTGGCTTAGACAGATAGAATAGTAGACAGTGTGAAACAGGCCGGCAGTGGATGATGAGTTACATACAGTTTCTGTATTTATCAAGTGTAATTGAAGCTGCGCTTTCACGTGACCTATGGCTTTCTTTGAGTTTGGCAACATCTTGGGTTCTGTAGTCTTCCACTGGAGTCCACAGTTTGTTTTCATAACTCGAGTTCTTCTTAATTGTGAGATTGAAAGAACGTAGTAGTATTTAAGAGAATGTACCGTATGTAAAAGTTCGAAGATTGGATGTTAGATGGTATCTGAGAATCGTGATGTAGATCATCTCAAGACTTTGAAAGGAGCTAATTATATCTTCTTTGAAAAGTCATCACTCATGAAATATTTCAGAATTTGGTGCAACATATATTGGTGCTTGGAAGATGAAAGAATTTTCTTGTATTTGTTTTGGGATGTATTTTAGATTTTTTTTAGTTTCAATGTACCTTATTATGAAAAGGCCAACCATTTTCAATATAGAAAAGTCATATTAACGGAACACCATTAGAATTATTGGAAGATTGAATGCAATGGGGAAACATAGACATAAGTGGAATACATGAAATTGAATGAATTATAGAAGTTAATTGAATAATCCCAACAACACCATATTCGTTTAATTGGGAATTTCTGCAAGATTGGGACTCTCTAAAATCTACAACTGGTATAGATTTTTCCACGAAATCTATGGTAGTTATAGATTTTAGTGAGTCCCGATCTTGTAGAAATTCCCAATTAAACGAATATGGTGATCAACCCTCTACAATTCTCTTAGATAGTACATCTTAACAGTACATTGATTGGAAAAAACTACGGAGGCTCACTTTACACCTTGAATAGCAAGGAGAAGTACCTGCCCCTGTCCTTATAGTCTCTTTATCGGCAATACATGTGTGTAAGCTTCATGTGAAAGCAATACTGGAAAGAAAAGACGTCACATGCATTTCATGACAACAGTGCAAAGTCAAATTTCAAGAAACATGCAAAAGTTTGTCCACAATTGAAGACCTTGTAGTGAGAAGTCCGCGTTGATCGTTGGCAACACTTTGGCACGAGAATGGAGACATCAACACTAGTAGTTGCCCTCCCATATGTAATACTACCTGCAAAAGCCACCAATTGCATCAATTGCACTGCTTATATACTTGCATGTGTGTAGCGGCCCTAAGCTATGCAAAATAACAGTTGCAACTTCATTAACTTCTTTTGGGGGTGGGGCCACCAATTGCCAACTTGAAGTGCTTTAACATGCTAGACATCAACCTCACAAGTTCAAAGTTTTTTCGTTAAGGTTCGAAAAAGCACTTATATATATGAAGTAAAAGCATGTGGTGAGGGTTAGATGCAAGGGTTAGATCCTAAGTTGAAAGCATGTTATGATATGTACACATATATACATAATACAAATTTCTTTAGTACAACGGTCACAGAATAGCTCTCAATGAGAAGAATATAAGATATTATGTATATAAGGTACGGAAAGAAATGGTTTCTTAAACGAGAGTGATGCAACAAATGTGAACAAAATTTGAGCCAATAAAAACCTCCGGTCAAGATCTCATACAATTATAGGCACCTCACAACCATGTCGTCCTCATAGAGATACTCTAAGACTCCTTGTGAGGTTTGATAATTAAAAAAAATTATAATCATCAAAAGGTTTTTAAGTTGTGGAGGGATCAACCAAAGAAGCTCCCTTTATACATACGAAATATAAAAAGTCCTACAAGCTTACTTGGCCGAGAAGATGTAGCATGAACTTTGGTGCCATGAGAACCTTTTATATACCCTTTGTACTAAAGAACACGCCTCTTGCAACATATTTCTCACCTTTAACGGTCTTGAGGCAAGCTTGGAGGGCGGAACCTCAACGAGTGCGAACCGTGCAGAATGTGCGGGGAGAGGCCCGTTATCTAGCTTTAAATTACAGAACTAGCAATAAAGAAAAAATTATGCAATTTTGATTTTTACCTCCACCTCCACATCGGTTCTGCGTTTAATTTACTAGAGAAGCTTCACGGTAGTGCCGATTGGGCAGTATGGTGAGGTCAGTGGCGAACCCGCGATGGCAACAGCAATTCTTGTTCAGTAAGACTACCCAAGCTTTTCTATAACCTTTCTGAGCAGTGGAGTTCGCTCATCTCACATCTTGCATTCTCGGGCTCTCATTCAGCATTCTGGAGGTCGATTCTATATAGAGCGCTAGGCCTCCTCACGCCCTTGCGGATGCCATGGAAGCAAGGAGGATTTGCTTCCGAAGAAAGGATGGAGAGGATTGAGAGCTGGAGTGTATTGTACTTGGAGTTGGAATCGCCGAAATCTGCTCCTCTGCGGCTTCCTCTGTTCCAATGGACCCTTAGTTTTCTTCGGCGATGATCACGCGCTAGCTCCATTGCTTCGAAGATCGGTGACCTCAGAGGTGATAACCTCCCTCGATCGAAGCTTGATCGAAGCATTGATTCTGTCCCTCCTTGTCGCCGAACACATGGGAAGGCACGTTGTAAGCGTAACAAGCTATTGAGAGTTGCACTAGATGATTATGTACTTGGATTCTTTGATTTGATGCACTATTGAGAGTGAAGAATGTTGTCTTTTATGCTGGAATCTTTGTGGAAGTGTTTTTATGGTGGGAATCTTTTTTAAGTGTCTTTCACATTGCAATGCTAAGTGAATGACTTTTACATTTTGTGTTGGTAAGTGTTTTTTACTTTCATTTCAATTCTATATATAAGTAGTTATAATCGTGTTGTTTGTCTTTAAATGTGTGAAGTTGAAAAAGTCGCATTCAATCTTGATTAAGAAGCGTGAAGAAGACTCTTATATAGAGAAGTGTGCAACGGACATGGTTTCGGCATTTGCAGTGTAGAGAGGACAGAAAAGCACCATCATCATTACAGAGCGTGTTGCCTGAATCCAAAGTCATCTTTTTTAGAGGTTACTCCATCTCGCATCGTTTCCTTGAATCATTAGTAAGCATATTCAGAAGGATTTTCCATCTCACACCTGGGAAACAAGAAGTCGGTTTTTCAATTCCATGGCGCCTACTCATTTGAACGTAAACCTAAACATTTTAGAATTTCTAACTCCGGGCGTGAGCGTAGAAAGAGTGAGTGATATTCTGTGCAAGCGGAAGTTCATCATGCTAGAAGAAGGACTTTGCGCAGATCTCATGTTACACGCTCAAGGAGGCTCCATCAAGGCGCATCAGTTCGTCCTCGCCTCATCATCACCTGTCTTCCACACTGCGCTTCAACGCCTCCAACTCCATGGACGCCATTTCCCACTTCCCCGCACCATCGCCATACCAGAGATGACGATTAGTGCCTTGCAATTGCTCGTGCTCTTGCTCTACACCATTGATGAAGAGATGGTCGTTATAGAAGTGTTTCAGGCTGCAATGGATCGACACTTCTCAGAGATCTTCGAAGCTTGCTGCAAGTACAACATCATGCAATTGGTACCTTGTTTGAATGCAACTCTTCGGAGAATCTTGACTCCAATCAATGCGTGGCATTGGTACAAGAGATGTAGTGATGCTCATTGGTGGTTTAGGAGTAGAGGTGACGAAGCATTTCATTCTCTTCCAAGCACTTGTCTTGATTACATCAACCACAATTCGTGCTCACTTATTTAGACTTTGATAGGTTCAAAAGTAGCCAATTCATAAAAAAATAATCGTGCTGAGTTTAGGGCTCACGGTATGGGTGCAGGTTTTACTTACAGTATGTATATATATATATATATTCAATAAATCTAGTTTTCCATTTCTGAAGTACTAGCATTTAACTCGATTGAGAGTGTGCACTTTGACTTTTCAAAATCTTAATTTTTGTCAATCATTTTATTATCATTTCTCTTTGAGAACTACATGCGTGTTGTTTTGATGGGTTAATTGCGTACCAAGAATCTTCATTACCTACTCTCAAGTGTTTATTTCACATGTTGTTTGCAACTTCAAATACTAAGAAGTTACATCTAGCAATAAAATTTATGAAGTTCTCCAATGAAAGTAGATGGGCATATGGAGTGCTCAATATGCTTCTGCCTGAAATGTTCCCAGGAATTACATGTGAGACGCAACATCTATTGGCGCCATAGATAACTCTCCTCTGATGAAGGACACAGCACTGAATCCACCAGCGATGGCGTTCCCCTCAGGCTCATCATCCCTGATAGTGGAGAGCTCCATCGTTACAAGTGAATGGATGTGTCCTGCATCCAATTGTGCATGTGTCCAATTTGTTTTCCGTAATTTTGCTGTCATTCTTGGAATTGTACACACCACTCTTGCTACTCAGGGACATGGATGCCTGCGTCTTCATGATGAGCTTTCCTGCGTTTGCGTACTGTCCTTCATTCCCAGGACAACCACCTTCTGTGGAAGTTGAATTTTAGTTCCCACTCCAACGAATTTCAGCCGCTTTCGCTGTCTGGGTTTTTGATTTTTTCGGGTTCTGGACAATTGAACGTTGGAGCCGATTACAAGGGCAAGTGGATTGATCAAGACATCGATTGGAGCTCATTTCATGAATTGATTGGAGTTGAAGAGCGCGTTGATGGTTCTTGGAATTCTTGGTGTGCGAATTTTTGAGCGATGGCGACAATGCAGCAAGAGTCAAGAGCAGGGGGTCTTGCGAAATGGATTGTGTCGCGCGCGAATTCACAAGCTCAAACTGGTGTAGCTCCTCCGCCAGTCGACAAAGGCGGGGAGCTTGCTGCTGGTCCCGTCCCGCTGGCCATAGCGGGGAGTAGTAATGAGCGGCTGTACGAGGCGTATAATGAGCTGCACGCTCTGGCGCAGGAGTTTCGAAAGCCGTTCGACGCGCCCGCCATTCTGGTGGTCGGGCACCAGACGGACGGCAAGAGCGCGCTCGTGGAAGCCTTGATGGGGTTTCAGTTTAACCATGTGGGTGGAGGCACCAAGACGCGCCGCCCCATCACTTTGCATATGAAGTATAATGCTGCGTGCTCGCAGCCTCGCTGCTTCTTAGTCTCTGACGATCGCGCTCAAGAACAAACTCTTGAGCATATCCAGGTAGCCGCTCACTACTCTTCCAACCAATTCTTCTTTCTTTTCCAGCATTCCTTACCGGCAATCTTCCTACATTCTTTTACAGCAATCTTCCAACGGTGCTGAACATCAATCTTTCAAACAGTGCTCTATCAGCATTCTTTTATGGCAATCTTTGGATGGGCCTTTGATTGATTCAGGGTTATATTGAGGCGGAGAACAAGCGGCTGGAGGGCGAGTTGTGTCAATTCTGGACGAAGGAGATAGTGGTGAAGATTGAGTACAAGTTCTGTCCAAATCTCACCATTATTGACACGCCCGGCTTGATATCGGCTGCCCCTGGTCGAAAGAACGGCTTCTTGCAGGTAAGCCTTGTCTCCTGGTCTTCATCACTATCAAGCCTCTTTCCTGGTAACACTTTGTAACAGCAATTGCTTGTGCAGACTCAAGGAGGCGCGGTGGAAGCTCTTGTTCACATGAAGATGCAGCAGAAGGAGTTCATTATCCTCTGTTTGGAAGACTCCAGCGACTGGAGCAACGCACTTACTCGCCGAGTAGTCATGCAGGTAGCTCTTATTTCAAATCATGGCATGTTCTATACTCATATTCCTAGCATATGTTCTGCATTCATATTCATATTCATAGCATGTTCATATTCCTTTGATGTTATTGTTGATATGCTAACATTGCATTGTGGGGCAGGCTGATCCAGAGCTGAGCAGAACAGTCCTGGTTTCCACGAAGCTGGACACTCGAATTCCTCAGTTCGCGCGTGCAGATGATGTGGAGCTCTTTCTTAGACCTCCCAACGATGGCAACATTCTGGGAGGCACCCCTTTTTTCACCTCGGTACCATCCGGCCGTGTTGGAAAAGACAAGGACTCCGTCTTCAGCTCCAACATCCACTTTCAGGAGGTGTGGTTACGACCATTTCGAACACTGCTTGTGATGGTTCAAAATTCTGTAGTTTGTTGTGCTAAAAGAATCAGTACGTGCTGGGAAATGTGGTGTGCGTGTTATTTTTTAACGGCCTGGTGTTGCAGGCAGTAGCTGCGAGAGAGGCACAAGATGTGGCATTGTTGGAGGAGAAACTGAACCGGCCATTGTCCAGCGAGGAGAGCTCTCGAATTGGAATCAGCCGGCTGCGAGGGTTCCTTGAAGAGCTTCTGCAACGCCGGTAGATACTTTATCACACTTTTGTTTAAGAAAGATTCATGACTTTCAAGGAGCATTCTTGACGTCGCTCCACTTAACAAATGGGTCGTTGAGTTGTTCACGCTTTCAGGGTGACCATTTCGATTGATTACTCTCAATGGTGAAAAGTCTCTATATCACTAGACTAAGTGAAGAATCAATGCATGTGCTGTTGAGATATCGATGTTTTTTGACCTGTTCGGAATGCTTCAAGTTGCTTCATGAGGCCAATTTTTGGCTTCTCGGTTCACAAAGGGTAAGTGTGTTTTTATTTTGATTTTCTCTTTTCAGGTATTTGGACAGCGTGCCAGATATCGTTCCAGTATTAAACAAGGAGTTGCGCACAATCAGCCTCAAGCTTCGTCAGACTATTCAGGACCTTGGGTATGAATATCCAGCTTTGCTGTTTTATTTCCAGTTGGATATGATCTCAAAATCTTGCCCCTTCTTTGATAAAGAAGTGAACACCTCTGGAACCTCATACTCGTTTTATGTTGTATCACGGAGCTTACAATGTTGGATGGGAGATCCATTCAGGGAGCTCGATGAAATGAGACTGCGAGAACGGGGGCGAATTTTTAGAGACTCCTTTCTAGCCAAGGTCTGGCTGAGTACATTCTTTCGTGTTTGTGCTGCATATGCATCTGGGTTATGAAGGTTTACAATGGCTGCTGTATTTAACAGTTTGTGGCTTTGCAGTTGTCGCTCTTGTTGAGAGGTTCTGTTGTCGCCCCATCTGAGAAGTATGGTAGGTTACACTCACCAGCTTAGCATCCCTTCTTCAAGATCCCAACTTAGGATGGAGTTCTAAAGGATATACAGGCTGTATGCATGTTATCTCTGCTTACATTTTCGCAACTAGTTTTCAGCTTAATCTTATGTATATTAAATTTTGATAATTGTGCAGGAGAGTCTCTGCAAGATGAGCGAGTCCAAGGGGGATCCTTTGTTACTCCCGAAGGATTGCAATTGCCTTTCAAACATGTGCCTGTACGTACATGCATTCAGATTTTATAATTTGCAAATGTTTTCAACCTCAACTGCAAAAAAGCTCTTCCAATCCTCTGCATACTTGATGATCGTAACAAGGGAATCATTCTGGCGTTGCAGAATGCAAACATGCGTTTATACGGAGGTGCACAGTATCACCGAGCTATGGCAGAGTTCCGACTGATTGTTGGCAAATTGAAGTGCCAGACGATCAGCCGTGAGGAGATCGTGAATGCGTGTGGAGTTGAAGACATCCACGATGGGACCAACTACGTCAGGTTAACAATCTCTACTAATGTTCTCTTCTCTTGCAGTCCTGAGTGAAGAAGCTTGAATTTCGTACTGTAACCTAATATAATACTAATCCGAAGTTGTGTGCAGAGCGGCGTGTGTTATTGCAACTTCGAAGGCTAGAGATGTTTTTGAGCCTCTTCTGCAGCAGGTATTATCCTCCTTGACATAGAGAAACCGATTCTAATATACTGTATATTACACTAATAACATCAGCAGTCAGTAATTTTGGGATACAGTAACGTTCGAAGTAAGCGATTAATGAGTAGGAAGCTGAGATGAGATTTGTTCTTGCCTTCAGTACATAATATTAAAGAGCAATTTCTGAAATCAAAACCTGTCGGAAGTTGAGCCAGTTCTGTACTTATGGTTCATGCAGGTGGGTTATCTTGGTATATTGACTCGGGTTCTCAAATGTGCAGTTAGGCTTTCGTCTCTCTCATATTCTGAGGAGGTCCTTACCTATTGCGCTCTACCTGCTCCAGGCAAGTGATGCTCACATGAAGAGGTTTTCTGAAATGGCAACAAGAGTTTGGCTATTACGTGTGTGATAGAAATCTATATCTGGAGTAATGAGGATGTCATATATGACCTCCTCGAAGTGCTTCAGAGAAGCATGTGGTTTACAAGGGCTAAGTTACACGAAGCAGCATGAATCTTGCTTTTTCCACTGCATTGTAGAGAATCAAGCTCGGTTCAATGCTCATACTTTCATGAGTTGGATCGTGCAGCATACTATCTAACTTGCAACACACAGGCACTTGTTAATGTGGTGCAGAGGGACGGAGATTATTTAAGTAGCCATGCATATTTTGTGAAGCGCATAGCATCAGCTTTCGAGACCTTTGTGGAGTCTACTGAACTTGAATGTCTCGGCAAGTACGTGAATCACTTACTAGCTGCTATTCTAGATGGCTTCTCGGACAACATATACTGAAAGATACAACTTAATTACCCTTGTGTGCATGGTCCAGATGTATGGAGGACTTGAAGAGCATGACAAGATATGTCACTTGGTCGCTGCATAACAAGGTAATCCCATAAAACAGAATGCGGTAAGACAATACATTATCCGAGCATCACTTAGTGTCACCTACACTAATTGACTGAACAATGCCATAACTTTCTCGTCACTGAGAATACTTTAAAATTATGATGTCTTCGATCTTGACCAATTCTTTCTGAAGTTATGGTACTGAAAGAAAGAATCTTGTAAAGGATGTATCATATTCTAAGTGGGTTGCTTGATTTGTTCAGGGTCAGTCAGCGCTTCGACACTTCCTGGGATCAGCGCCAACTCCGGAGCAGTCGAGCTCTGCCATGGGGATGGAGGGATCTCCACCTCCGATGAACAGTTTCAAGCAAGAACACAAAGGACGTCCTGAGAATAAGGCGACCTCGCCTGGAAGCCAAATGGAGTTCCCACAGACAGCAGCACATGTGAAACTGGTGAATCTGCTGGAGAACACTTTGTGGAACCGAAAATTGGCGCCCACTTTGGAGGACATCGTAAACGCACTCGTTGCGCAGATCTTTGAAGGAATTCGTGACCATTGTGTTGCCTCTGCTGAGATGAAAGTAAGTATCTGTGCCCTCTCGATTTTTATTATTCTATTATGCAAGTTGTATGATGTATATTGACATGATATGTTTCACATTTGCAGTTCAATTGTTTCTTCCTTATGCCAATGGTCGATAAGTTCCCAGCTGTACTGCGAGAAGACCTCGAGGCAGCATTTCGGGAAGATGTAGACGTCTTTAATGTGGCTCAGGTATGTGTACTGACATTCTTACTTTTTCATGGGTATTTAGTCCATGAATCAACTCTATGTCAGAGGCCACCAACAACAGACTTGTAAGTAAGTAGAGATCCCATGGTTCATTTATGTATTGAGAATGAAAAGCCACTATCCAGCAATTGATGTTGGATGCTCTCAGGTGCGTCAAGCATTGGAGCAGCAACGGGCTAAGCTTGCTCAGGAGTTGAAACAAGTAAGTTGCCTCTCTAGAATCGATCAGATTTCACCTTTGTCTCGCTGCTTCACATTCCAACAAGACGGAGCAGGTCGAGATCTCTAACATCCAAGGTTGTTTGTGGGCATGTGAAAGGTGGAAAAGCTACATGAGAAGTTCATCATCATTCACCACCAACTCCGCACTTCTCAGCCCGTCACATGCTCAACCGGAGACCGGTGAAGAAAGGCGTTGCATGTTTCGATCAACTCATCTTCTCCATCCATCTGCAGAATCATGTGAAGTATCTAAAGCCAAAAGGGCAACCAACAGTGGATGGTATTAAGCCATCATCAAATATTCCTGCTGAATGGGCTGTTACGAGAGGCGAGAATGTTCGTTGAGTTTGGCGCTGGGGCCGCGCTGTTTGCGAGATCCCCAACGAAGGCTGAGTTTACGAGTGAAAGGAACAGACATGGTGACGAAGGTGCTGGTGAAGGTGCCGGACACGTTGAGGTCGTTGAGCCCCAGCGACTTGGCTGCGTCGGGCTTCTTGGGGAGCTTGGGAATGCGCTCCTCGCCCTTGAGCATGGCCGCCACGCGCGACATGGAGGGGCGCGCTACTGGCGAGTCTTGCGTGCACAAGAGCGCGATTCCTATCACTCTCTCCACTTGCTCATCGATGCCGTCTTCCTCGTTTAGTCGCCTGTCCATCATCGCCACTGCCTGCTGCTTCTCTTGCAGCGACCATGCCTGCATCCCAATCCCAACCGAAAGTCAACACTCATGTACAAATGAATCCAACCCTTCTACATTCTTTGCATCAAGGCGTGCCGAGGATAGCTTTTCCAGTGCTACTAAAAACTGAACATTCTTGAGTAAAATCTGACAAAAGGCTTGTTCTGAAGAGCTCAAAGGACGTGCTTATTATCTGTCATAAATTTGAATTGAAGTGTACTATCTTTGCTTGAGATGTGAAACATTTCGAGAAAACCTGTCACTCGTTTTGGGGAGAGTCTACCCATGTAAAATTTACTATTGTCCACAAACTCAAAAGAAGAAAAGTATCGCCACCCCAGGGGCTCGAACCCTGGACCACAAGGTTAAGAGCCTTGCGCTCTACCAACTGAGCTAGGACGGCAACCGACGCTACAGGTTGTTGATGTCACATTCGCACCTAGTTTGCCTTAAGAAGCTACACTTGTGCCAGCCTATCACCGGTCCCCGCAAAGACGCAACCGATGCGGCTGGTTTCTTACGACACAAATGCTCTCTCTTTACTCGAATGGGTATAATTGTGCCAGTATAAGTGAACAATCAAAGTAACATATGATGTTTACTCATATTCTCTCTGCTCTGCTCAAAAAATGTCAAATTATGTAGTGAATAAGAGTCTCATACTTGAACTTTGGCAACAAGCCCTACTCATCACAACACTCTCCAGCTCTTTCTTTTGCTTTCTTGATAATTGTTGGAAGTTTATACCCCTCTTCCTGAAGTTTGTACAGGAGGATGGAGCAAGAGAATTAGGGTTAGGAGTGTAGCATACCCAGGAAAGAAGATTGACCATATCGGTACCGAGCAAATTGATATCAGTGTTGGAACGACCACTGACCACTTCCAAACACAAAATGCCGAAGGAATACACGTCGGCTTTAGCTGACAAGGTGCCCTCCAGAGCCAACTCCGGTGACATGTAGCCTCTGATCGAGTACCAAAACCACTCATCAACATCTATACCAATAAAAAAAGAGTTTGATAGAACTTTCGAATGTTCGAGAGAGAGAGAGAGAGTGACTGACTCACACGGAGAGCATGTTGCGGGGCTTGACTTCGCCTTGGTCGTTGCGGAAGAGTGCGGCCAGACCCCAGTCGGCGATCTTGGGCTTCATGATCTTGTCCAGCAGGATGTTGCCGGCTTTGATGTCTCCATGGGCGAAGATGGAGTCAGGCTCTTCGTGCAAATAAGCCAGCCCTGTCGCCACTCCTACCAGTATGTCTTGCCTGCTCTGCCAATTCAAATCTCGCTTCTTCTCTGACAATTATCATCACATCGACGTTTCAATTCACTTTGTGCTTGAATCTCAGAAGTCAAGGTTAGAATGAGTGTCGATTACATTCTAAATGGCTTAACTTTACTGGCAAACAAAAGACACCCTACACCTAAAAGTAACCATGCATGTGCAACTGAGTGTAGGTAAGATCTGAAATCTGTGCTATCTTTGATAGCAATAGAAGATGCCCTAACTTTGTCAGCTAAAGGTATTCACGACGTTTGGGTCGAAGATGCCTGCAATCTGCTCCCTGTATCTCCGGACGCACATCGAGCTACCACCATGGCATTAGCAACTAAGCAACTTGCCATGCGAGGGTTTCAAACTCGCGATGAGCTGACACTCACCCAATGAAGCTTTCTGGCCATAGCTACCGAGGCGCAGACTCTCTTAGTAATGAAGCTACTGTGAGCAATTGGTGTCAAGAGTGCCAGGGTTTTATACTCCCCCACCCCCGGTTCAAGGTGAGGGTTTATATAATGTGGCAGAGAAGTGCAACTCATATCTCTCTACGCGACTACAAACAAAGTGACACCTTTAATCTCACTAATTGCCAAATTCTAGGTTATACAAAATATCTAATTCTTTAGTTAGTCCATCTATCAGCAGAAACTAACGTAATGAGTTAGTGATTCCCAGTACAATAAATAGGAAGAGAAGATGATTATTGTGCAAAGCAAAGAAGTGAACAATGGAAGAGAAATAAAACATGAAACTTAGGGCAAGTTAGAATATACAACTTAAGATACGACACAAATAAGCACAGTCAAGTAGTCTCTCACTCACGCATACTTCTCTTAAGTGCCCATTTATTATGCAATGTACTCAACCATTGTTGTTGATGTTACACTGAGTTAGTAAGAAGGTAAAGAGAGAGGAGGTACCGAAAAGAGCTTGGGCTAGGTTGCCATTGGGAAGAAGCTCATACACCAGCAATTTCGAAGTAGCATAGGAGCATCCAATCAATCTGACCACATTGCGATGCTGTGCCTCCGCCATATTCTTCACTCCCTTCGCAAACTCCCGCTTGCCTTGTCGGGAGTTTAACGGCAACCTCCGCACCGCCACTTCTGTCCCATCCGGCATCTCACCCGAAAAGACGGGGCCGAATCGGCCATCCCCCACTTTCTTCTGTATCATGTCGAAGTCGTTCGTTGCTTGCATTAATGTCTCATATGGAAACACTTGCGTTGTTTGACCCGGCCCTCCCAACACCTCTGCACAATCCATCTCTTATTGCAATGATCTAGACAATGATACTCAGCAGTTGATCGGACTGAGTATCGATCTGAGTATACTGAGCAGTTGATCGGACTGAGTATCGATCGGACAATGATCGGACTGAGTATTGATCGAACCTGATGCTGTTTCTGCATGGAAGGGCAGTTGTTTCCCTTTGAGCCGCCTGGATGATGGATTACAGCACTTCCACATGATGAACACCAGCAGTAGCTAGCAAGACTGCTACCCTGAGAGTATCGACGCTACGGGAATCACCCACACCAGAATTTTGCCTGCAGAATGATCCATACAATGAGCTTTTGTACATGTGTCCGATCGATCGATGCCGTGGAACTATTCAATACACACCATCATAACACAAGCTTGTGAGGATTCAATTCTCTTGGTCGCTTCATCTTGCAGCAACGAACGACGAGATGTCACAAACATATGGTTCTGATGGCTGATTTCAGTAAGTCTGATGCAATCCCTATCAGTGGCTGCACATCTAAGCTAGCCCAATCTGTGTGAACGAACTTTGATCTGAAGTCTTGAATCATCCCACTTTGGCACCAAGTGTTGATTATCTTATCATAGATTTTGGATATCGAGGCAGATGCAAGTTTGAGGGATTCTTACAGGGGAATGGGGATGTCGATTCCTGCAAAAAGCTTCGAAAAAGTAGACCTTAGCTGCACAAATAGCCACGCACAATTAGACTTAATCACAATGTATACGAAGAACACACACACCCTTGAGATCGAGGCCTGCAAGATATCTCAACGAACGACTGAAGCAGTCAATCACTGACCTGATCATTCGGAAGTCCTCGAACCGATAATTACTGCTCGATCAGATGAGACGGGCGATCGCGATGTGGAAAAAGCACGAGCAGCTTCCGAAATCGCGTATAACAATCAGTTTCAACGACTAGGCAATCAAAACAGGTGCTGACAGACAGGTAGCTCAGCCTGGTCCAGGCATACCTAGTCGTGATGATACATGTGTATACTAAGCTAGCAGCACCTCGACACTTCCTTCTGCTCTTCCCTCATTTCGTTAAGGGAAATTGCTAGCAGCACCTCGACAATTCCTTCTGCTCTTCCCTCATTTCCTTCAGAGAAATCACTGTGGTGAGATGCCTGCTCACTGTGCAAACTTGTTCTTCGGAGCGAGAGATGATACCACCCAAACTCTGCAGTACAGACTGACGTGTTCATATTCTTAGCAAATACCGACGAATCCATGCTCTACAGTGAGAAGTCTTGTCTAGTATTGGGAAGTTACTACTACATAAGAGTTTTTAATTAGTGTTACATGGAGAATAGTGTAACGGGTAACATTTGGTAAATAACACTATTTCTGAACTCTCTTGAGATTAATGTTCACTTTGGACAGCCATTGCAAATCAATGTCCCTTGCCTTTTCTTCAAGTCGCCAATTGCACCACTTCCAATAAATTCTTCCACTTGCAAGAAAGTGTGAATGCTCTCACATTAGTGTTATGGTTTAAGAATCAGTGGTGTAACACTATGGTGCGTGTGACATTTCATGTTAACAATTAACGTCTCTAATAACACTAATTAACAACTCTTGTGTACTGTATTGAGTTTGAAAGTGTATAGTCAAAGTAGATTATTGCCAACGTTGATTCCTCTCATTATATGCATGCCATGTTTATTCTAACATTCTGCGGGCCAGATGTTTGATGAGAGGTGTGTAGCTTGGCTTCAGGAGGAAATGAGGTTGACCTCTACATTTGAAGTGCTGGTTTTAGGCGACGTGGTACTACTGCCCCCGGTATATCACACTGTAAATGCGCCTGAAGAATGTGAAATTGTTACAGTGCATCAACTGTGCTATGTCAGCATTTCTACATCCGCGTGTCTCACCCCCAACGCTGAGTGAGGCCTAGATTGGGTCGGACTTTGGTCAGCCTGTGGCTTACTATTTTTAGATTGTATGAAGTTGAAACCTTTTGCAGAGTATAGAGTTGTCCCACTGGTTTCCGGGAAGTAATCTTATGCTTCAAGATTCCTCATACTTTAGGAGATATTCACTGTCAAAGTTTGAAAACGCTATATGAAATCTGGCCCACATTGATCCAGACGCAAAAACTTCAAAACTTCACTAAAAATTGAGAATTTACTTATTTTCAAGTTTTGTTTTTTTGAACGTGTAGAAAGGTAGTAAGGCATGATCAAGGGCGCAAACTTGCCAAAACCCTCCCGCTAGCGAAAGTGCTCACGCCGTGAACATTCACCACGCATGGACAAAGGATGCTCTAATAGAACAGAACTTGGGCCATCATGATCAAGTTCTCCGTGAGAGAGTCCTACATAGACATGGTAACGATGTGTTAAGGTCTCATAGTGATTATATAAAAGGGTTCCTTGTTAGAGGTGAGAATATGGAGGTTAGAGGTGTGATATACAAAAATTGGAGGGATGATCTTACAAAGATTGGAGTAATGACAGATAGATAGATAGATAGATAGATAGATAGATAGATAGATAGATAGATAGATAGATAGATAGAAACTCCAGTCCCTTTCTAAGGGGCCGGCGTGAATGAAGTGTCCGTTCGTAATGCTAATATCCCGATGGCCACCGGACAAGGGGAAATTGGAACAATACTACTTCCCCCTCTCGAGGGTGGACATTGTAACTACGCTAGTTTCTAGCCTAGTTACTAATGCCTTGAAGATACTTGATTAATGACAATACAAAGATCAAATCAAATGTGTTTAGGGGACACATGTACATTGTACACTACAATCATGCATCAAAGGTAAAATATATACATTTCATATCATTACAAGAAAAGTTCACCGTTAATCAATCACAGACACAATATACCATGCATTTAAGGGAGAGTGCTCAAAAATGGCTCAAATTTCAGATTTCCCAATCTCTCAGCAAGATAATAATGGAAGTGCTTTTCATGCATGGGGAAAGTAAGTGGAGTGACACTCATAGTGAATTCATGAATTTTTGAAGGGAGTCTCATAGCTATTTCTACTTTTGCACCCTATAATGTTTGCCATGAGTACATACTACATCAATGAAGGAGCTATCATGTACATCTACATCAAGAAACCTAGTACTCCATTATTGTTACCAATCCAGTTTCGAGCACTTTCTCTTAAAAGGCATGCAATGCAAGATGAGAAAGTTGAGGTTCCAACACTTTCTATCCACTTTGTCACTTTCGAACAAACTGGAGGCTGCAGCAACTTTGAGAGTGAAGAATATTTTAAATGTTGTAAGTAAATTATAAGGCATATTGTATGTCACAGCCGCAATCGATACTGATAAAGTCTCTTCAGAGTACCTTCGACATATTTTTAAAATCGAAAACCCACTCAGCTGGATATCTGAAAAGTGTAAAGTACTAAAAAATGCCTAAGATTAATTGTGGCAAGCTCTTTGGGGAGTACGCAAAGAAATCGATTTTAGAAAAGTGGGCAAAGTTAGTGGATTATCAATGATGGTGAATTCATTCTCTTGGAGTCTTTTAACCCTGGAACGTCGGAGCGGCCATTTTATGTCCGATGAACAGAACATTTTCACTGTAACCTATTATTGCGGGATGAATTTCATTCATGATTTTTGTAATTGGATTTATGAATGATAATAGCATATCATGGAATTCATTTGAGGTCATTTAAGGTATTTCCTAAGATCACATGTGGTATGAAAGTTGAAAGACTGGTTAAAAACAAATCACCACAAAGTGCATTTCTGCAACTTTTTCCTACTTTTATTAAGTCTCAAATTTAGGCAACTAAATGATCTCTTTTGAGTTCAAGCTTAATTCATAAAATGAATCTTACCAAGTCTTGTTTCTACTCCAAGTTAGAATTTCAAGAAATTCCTAATATCTAGTGATTTACTGACACCTTAAGTTTCCATGCCTATAGGGTCTCTTTCTCAATTTTCAAATATAGCATGACACGAAACCATGGATTACACCATGCTATTCTTCAGTACAATGACCCCTTATTCTAAAAATTTCAGATTTTTTGAAAGTGATTTGTATTTGATATGAATTATTTTTGTTTTTTCTTTGAAAATTCACTTGAATTTCAAATCTTCCCAAAAAAATCTGAAATTTTTACAGCATATGAAAAGCATGTGATCACATCTACGAAAAATAAAATAAAATATTTTACTTTCAGGTAAAGTGGCGAAATGGAGGATTCAGAGTAAGACATATCAAAGTTCAGGCCACGGTTATGGGCTCCGACGTTCTAGGGTTAAATGGAAAAGTAGAAAGTGTTCGTAAAACCATACATCTTAACCCCTTAATTTGCAAGAGGCCAAAATATCGCCATTCTACAGCCTCCGATTCACAATATTAAAATCGTGTGATGTCCGAACACTTTGCAATTCATAGAATTCTCCCATAGCTTTCCAACAAGACTTTTCATGCTTCAAGATTCCTCATTCTTCAGGAGATATTATCCCCAAAGTTTACAAGCACTATAAGGGCAAGTTGAAACTTACCCCAAAAGTGCACTACATCCCCCCACACATTCTCAAAATTCTACCTCAAAACAATTCGATTGCAATGATTTCAAAAATTCAAAGAGTTGAGATCTTACTTTCTTTTAAAAAATTTGTTTTTTTGTATGTGCAAAAAGAGTATAATGCATGTACTCACCGTTTGGCCTATATGATGATTCTACAACTTGAACTTTTAACCAAAACCACTGAAGGCGCATCCACAAGAACGTGGCCACTAGAACAAATTAATCCTTCCCCGCTGGCAAAGCCTCTGACAAGTCTTTAACATGCTCTGAAATGTCCAACTCCTGTACATTTCTGAGCACTGTCAGGCCTCAACATGCTCTAAAATGTGCAAATGCTGTACATTTCCAAGCACTGTCAAAAGTGCCTTCCCAGCGGTAAAGGATCATAGCATCTTCATCTGATTTGGGGAGCCATATGAAGCTATCATAGAGCCACGTTCTTGCTCAACCCAGAGATTCATTCCTCACAAAAAATGATACAAAGCATTTATTTTCCTAAAATCTACGAAGTCCATAAAAATCCAAGCATAGAGCAGACAATCATAGGCCGCCATCATCAATCTGCATAGAAACTGAAGTATCATTATATAACAAGCCTGTCGACCGCCGCTTTTGCAGCAAACAGACCTTTCTAAACAAAAAGAAGGACCCAGAAAGCATCAGCATCAAATGGTTGCTTCGATCAGATTGTGCTTGCCGTTGGCTGCCGACTTGCCGTTCGCTGTTTTGCCGTTGGATGCTTTGGCAGTATCGATCGATCTCAAAAGGTTGGTGTAATCATCGAAGCTCCGTGATGATGTGCCTCCGGGTGCTACGGCACTGCGGAGCTTCATTCTCATGTCCATGACGTTGTTGCGAAGCGTTTTGCCTTCGTCGTCCTCCATCAACCTCTTGACCTTCTGTGTGACGTCCTCTTGCTTCACTCGCCGCGTGTAGAAGCCATGGAACGACAATACGTCCAGGCTCGTGTCGATGGGTTGTCTCTCCAACTCCAGTGCGAATTTCCATGTGTCCACCAAAAACCTGCCATCGACAATGTTAGTAGAGAAAAAGACTGGTTCTTCATCCAAGTGGGCAATCATGCTTGTTTCGGAGGTGATTCGGACAGAGCTTTTCTTGATAGTTATGTGTGAAGGACGTTTTTTTGTCTTCTAGTGTAGTACATTCTGTTTTTGAGTGAAGTACTGTATGTGAACTGTACATCTCGTGACAAAAAAGTGTAAGACGTATTTTATAAAAGGAGTATGGGACATATTTTGTAAAGGGAGTGTAGGACATTTTGTCTACGAGGAGCGTAGGATTGTTACTCCGTCTCATTATGGACACTTTAAGTAATGAGCAACTTGTGAAGATGGCATAAAAGCAACCAATGAATATAAAAAACATGAACTTTTAGTAGATTTCATCTAGGTTGATGGAGAGGTACTCCTTGAGGTTAGAGTGAGTAAAAAACATGAACTTTTAGTAGATTTCATCTAGGTTGATGGAGAGGTACTCCTTGAGGTTAGAGTGAGTAGACTGTCACTTGACCTCTTTTTGCTACCTTTGTGTGGTGATGAACACTCTTGCTAACTGAGTGGTGAATGGACACTTTTGTTGTTCATGCGTCGTTAGCAAGATTGAGAAAGTGCAAGAGAGGGGTGACTGACCGGTTGTTGAGACATTGATCAGCCCAAACGGGCCATGTGAGCATCGGCACGCCGGCAATCACGCTCTCCAGAATCGAGTTCCATCCGCAATGAGTCAAGAAGCCGCCGGTGGCCGCATGCCCCAAAATTTGCTTCTGAAGCGCCCATCCAGTGTAGATCATTCCTCTTTCCTTCGTCCGCTCCTCGAAACCTAAAATGCCATAACACGCACTGTCAACTACTGGAGACCTACTGAAACAGAACAACCTCTATGCCTGTACTGACAAGAACTAACAGCTCTCGATCAGGAAGGGGTGTTCACCTGGGGGCAGATACTCTGTCATCGATACCGGCCCTTTCGAGTTATCCTGAGGACCCCAGGCATCGGGAAGCTTCATGATCCACAAGAACGACACTCCGCTTGCTTCGATTCCCATTGCCAACTCGTGAATTTGCGTACGAGTGAGCGCCGTTTGACTGCCGAAGCATATGTACAGCACCGAAGTAGGCTTCTGCCTGTTCAACCAGAGTATGCACGGGTCCGTTTCCTCCACCACTTCGAGGCTCTTCTTTTCTAGAATGTCGGACTCCGGCAACAATGGACCGATATCGAATAGAAACTTCGACTGCACCCAATTAAACTAGTGTCAGACTAGACTCTGGCAGTAACTGACCGATGCACAAAATCAAGCCCGCGTCAGACTAGACTTTCGCATTAGCTGGCAGATGCACTCACAAATCAAACTCGTGTCAGAGACTGCAGACAAACGAACGGACGAAATTGAACAAGGGTACAGTTCTGGCTACTCTAACTGAAAATTTATTGTCCTCCGCGTGATTGATAAATTGATTTGTTACAAAGAAATTTGGGCGAGAGTGCTGAGATTACGAACCTCCACACCAGGGGCACCGATCACTTCATTTCGGATACCATCAATGGCTTGCTTCTCGAGCTCGTAAAAGCTGTTCACCAAAAGGACATCGGATTTACGATTGCGATGATCGTGGTACTTGAACCAGGAATGCATCTTCTTGTACACGAACTGGGACGGGAGGTCCGTAGGCAACAATGGCGGCATTCCGGGAATGTCCGTAATCAGAGTGTTCTCATTCTCGGGAGTGACTGGAACTTTACCTTCATTGTACAATCGCTCCGACTGCCAACAACAAACACAGTGAACGCATCAGATGGTGCCCCACTGAAAGTGAGTACAAAGCTGTAGATCAAAGAGAGTGTGGGCAGTACCTGGAGAGTAATGGCGAGGGCAGAGGCAGGCGACACGAACAACAAGTGCTTCTGAATGCCAAGCATGTCGGCAGCATCCTGAGCCCAAGTCGTAAGAAAGTCGTTCATAATCACACAAGGAAAAGCTGCAGTCGGAACCCCCCTCAGCTGCATCGCATTCGGCGAGCACAAATCTTCAATAGCCTCCACCACCAACTTAATCACCTTCTCCTTCCCCGCGTCCGTGTTGCGCTCATCGAAAACCGCCTTCCGATTTCGCCCTATGGTGTCATCTTTGAGCCCCACGTACCGCAACGAAGACTCCCGAGCTGCCGGGTCCTCGAATATCTCCTCAATGTGAGCATCAGTGGTCAAGATCGTCACAGTGAAACCTTCAGCTATCAGACGCTCCCCGAACAGCACGAACGGAACACAATGCCCCGCCGTATCGATCGGCACCATCACCACATGCGGGCTCGGCAACGACCCCATGCCTGCTAGCTACCGATAATGCACACACTCAACAATGCCCGACACACACACACACTCGGTAATGCGATATGTGTCTGTTTCGAGAATGGGAGACACACACACACACTCGGTACTGCGAAATGTGGCTGATTTCAGAATGGGAGATCAGCTTTGAGCAGAAAAGGACCCACTAAGGGGTGACGTACTGTAATCGACAGGTCCTACGTCACGCAATTTGTTAACATTGAGCACTTTGCTTAATCGGCACTAGCCACAGGCTCAAATGAAAAGCAGGGGTGATGATAAGGAGTCGGAAGTCGAGAGTGTAGAATTCTACACGTAGCTCGAAACAGTAATGTGAGGCATGACAGACTCGTGACCAGCATTACTGGAGCGAGCGTTCGGTCACGCCGGGCGCGCAATAAAGCGAGACACGTGCATAGAACAGAGCGTCCTTGCGACAGCCCCCCTTGCCTAGCTCGCATCAGACCACTGTATCAGTGTAAGGTAGAATGACCTTAAACCGCGCGGCCCCCCAGAAGCGCAGGGTAGACCGCTCCTGGAGCCGCCCATGGCGTGACCTTATTGCGTGCATAGCAATTCCATAAATAGTGACTCGATATGGACATGTGTAGGGAGGTGGTTGGTTCATGGTTCATGATTCATTAACTCTATTTTGCACGGTTTTAGCTACATGCGTGAGCGCCACAAAGTACTCGTCTGCCGGATAAAAAGGAGAGTCTACTGATCACTTTAAGGTCATGTACACTTTTGACTTCAAAAATTTGTAGTAAATCCAATTTTTGCTATTTTATTTTCAAAATTTTTGCATTCACTCTCCCTCCTGTTTTCCCATCCAAGAAAAATTACAAACAGTACACACGAGGTCCACAACCATGTTGAATCTCTTATTTGAGCGGTTTAAGGTCATTCTACCTTACTGTGCATTTCCTTTTGCTTTCTGGGCCGTTAATGTTTCTGCAAAAAGGTGACTAGCATGTATACATCCAGCTTGCTCCACGTATGTTGGGATGTCACTTTTGTATTTGAGGTTGCACTTTTTGTGTGTATTGATGCTTGCTTCAGGGTAGTCTAGTTTTGGGGGGAGGGGAAAAAGCCGGGCTTGTTTTACTAGTTATTTTATTTACTGGATTCATGCACATGGAAGGTGTAAGTCGGCGTACGAAGTGTCGATGGAAATCTGGCGGTGATGATCGTGTCTGTCGAAATGGTAACTTTGTGAACAAAATCTCACTTGGAGTCTATGAGGTTGTTTTCTAGAAGGAGTTGATTGAGTATTTTTTGTGGAGATGCACATGGGTTGCATGTTCAAGTTTTAGTAGGTGAAACTCGTCATTGATGATGCTTTGAGGTGTCATCCCACTTGGCTCATAAATTTTGATATAATGCAACTTGCAAGCGGTGATGTAAAGATGATGCAATATGTTTTGACTTGCGGTGCTGAAAGGCACCTTTCAAGTTTGTTAGCAAAATCTATTTAGAGCATGCCTTGTCCGTATTGTGGGCCGGAGAGTGGAGCCTTGTTTGGCGTGTGAGGAACCCCAGCCCATCCCTGTAACCATGTCAAGAGGGTTGAGGTATCCTAAATTTTAGCACACCACAACTCAAAGTTATCTCGTGCCTTCATTCAAATCTTAGCGTCCCCATTAACCAATAGGAGAGTGACATGGGGCAGAGGTTTTGTTTGCTGAAAATAATTTATGCTGTAATCACTTGTCAAAAACTGTGATTGGTCAACAGCCTTTTACGTGCCCTGCCTTCCGGCGAGGGGTGGGGTATCGAGGCCCGCAGGAGCAGCGTCTGCGAGCTTGCGATGCAGCCCATCGGTCCGCCCTAGAGAGCGGGGCTAGGCATGCTCTTAGCTCGCTTAGCTCATTGAGTGATGCGTTGAGCTAGCCTTGTCGATGCCTGAAGATGAAATTTTATTACAAACTGTTTGAATGGATGATGGTGTATGGCCACTCACTTGCTCTACATGTTTGGGCCTATTGAAAGTCATGTAGCTGAATGATACAAAAATACCACTAGTATAAATCAGTACTTTTCAATTTAAACTTTTTTGTAAAGGAAATGAAATAACTAAGAAAAATACACTTCTAAGATTTTTGCAAATTTTATAATTAAAAACATAATCATGCATGTACAATAAGTGAATTTAAAGGTATATATAAATAATGTAGTGAAGTCCAAAGACAACACCTTCTAAGTATAACACCTTCATATCAATTTAACTATCACTAGAAACAAAAGCTAACCTAAAACAAATCACACTAAAAAGAAAAATCATTCGATATGACTTGTCCACATTGATTTGAACAAACGTATTCTGCAATGATTGATCATGATTAGTGATCATCATCATTGAAGGTGCAACCTTTTATGCATCTTGAGGTGAAAGTTTGATACTTGATCCTATGATTACATTTCTCAAATCACTTCATTAGTTGTACCTTTTCAACTTACATTGAAAGTCGGCAAGTTTCAAGGAAAGATAAAGAAATAGGGTCATTTTATTTTGGAGGTCAGTAGAAAGTTCTCCCCAAATTCACATAGTATGTGGGGTTCTACTATAAAACAACTAGCTAGGGAGGATGTGTTTCTAGCCTTTAGATTGAGTGAAAACTTCTCACACTTGTGAAAAAGTGTATCTAAGGCCCACTTTACACAGAGGCTGGGGCTGCCGAAGAGCAGGCCGGAGTGAACGACCAGAGTTTGGGCCCAAGTTGGGGAGTTGGGGTCGGGGTATACCTTGTCCCAATTGCACCACTAAGGCCCGAACATTTTGGCACCAAAACTGTGCCACATAGGATGCCACATAGGATAAAGTGAAGTTCCGGTCGGGCCCTAGTATAAAGCCCTTGGGCCCGATTTGAAAGAATCGAGCCATCCTATTGGTCAAAATTTGAAGAATTCAGGCCGACCCTTAATCCAGCCCCAAGTACAAAGTGGCCCAACACCAAGGATTATACCAACAAGTAAACCCTTTGTAGTATTTTACACTCACTTTGGGTGTTAAAAATCACTTTCAGGTATACTTGTGTGGTGTACTCACGACACTTTTTTACTAGTGGTAACTTGTTATAAGTTGTAAATAATCAATCTTTCTAAAAAAAAAAACAAAAAAAAGGGTGCTCTTGCGAGCACCTTGGTTGCTAGAGTACGAGAATATACTTATCGTGACAAGTTTCAAGTGAGTAGTTATGCTCGAAACTAAATTCCTTTTCTCTTTTTTTTCCTCTTTTCATTTCAATCATGAAAAGTAGAAAGAAAATTGTACATATATGAAAGATCCCTATACAAGTACAAAATACTCCTCGTACTTGGTAACCATGCCTAGGAAGCAAATGCCATCTTCCAACGACGGCCAAATGCAACCCTTGATTCATGGAGTCCAGAATTTTCTAAGGCACACGAGTAACATCATTCACATGGGACCTGGTCCATCATGGAGGCCCACATCAATTATCAAGCAGTTAAAAAACTCTTTGGTTTCCTGTTTACTTTTTCAATGGTCTCTGTTTGGATGGTGATTGTGTTGAAAGATTGAAGCCCACGAGTCTTAACCCTTAACCCCTAAAGGTCCAGGAAAGCGAAAACTGCTTTTCGGAGTCCAAAATTCTGCCAACTTTGACCATTATAATCTCACAAATGAAGAAGAATCAACGGTTCAATTTTGGCAAGTGAGTGGAAGGTTAAGTTAACTTCAAGATCCTACGGTTGGATCTTCCAAATAGTTCTTAGATTGAGAGTTTTTAGGTCTGAGGTAACGGAATGTCCATTTTTGCAATTTTGCATCAAGAACCTTTAGGGGTTAACCCTTAAACGTCAGACCCAGCCTGAGGGGTTGGGTTTTTTTTGAGAGAATCTTGCTCATAACTTACACTCCATTATACCAAATGGAAATTTTAGAATTCCAAACTGAGCACCTTAAAGAGATTTGTACTTTCTTAGAATAGAGCTCAAGCAATTTTAAAATAGAATAATGCTAACAATGGAGTTTAAAAGAGATTTTTGGGTGTGGTATCAGGAAAGCATATGACGGTAGGTTAATTGTCACTGGTGGCCAAACTGGTCACCAAGGTCATTGTTTTTGCTTTTGGGGTCCGACAGAGTGGTAGGGTGCAAATCTTGTCCAAAGGTACCCCTATTCTTTTGTTTTTCCAAATCCAATGCTCCTTCCCGATCGCCTTCTTGAGGTTTGTGTGATCCGCGCGTACTTGTAGGGGCCACGTGATCCCATGGTCAATGCTCTTTGACTTGGCCTTTCTTTTTGACGATTTTTTTTCAAAATAATAAAAAATCTTGATCTTTATCTCCCTATACCGTGCTCTCTGATGCCAATTTTCAGAAAAAATGACCCAAGGGAGGAAAAACCAAAAAAAGAATACGATATTTCTCACTCAGGATCAGCAACCAAAACATTTGTTTCTTTCTCAACGGTGCCATTTTTTGAGATTTTACCCGATGTGATCGATCTTTTTTGCATTGGTCACATCACCAAGTTACCTTGATAACCACCGTTTCCGATTCTCAAAATTGTTTTACCTTGAGTGCAGAAATAAGGCCAAATGACAATGAGGTTGCATTTCTCTCCAATTTGTGGAAAACAAGGATGTCAATTAAGGGTTAACCCTTATACGCCCATGGGTCTAAAATGGGCAGCCCAAAATCGGATCACAACATTTTTGAACTTGGGCATCAAGAAAGAATCAATTCAATGATTTATTTCGAAGTATGTATTTTCGAGTGTTGCAATCAATCATTATGACATATAGTGTTATGGTTCGCAAATAACTAAAAACACCAAAGCTTTGTGGGGTTGGCGTGAATAAAATGCCCGTTCGACCTACCCTTGATATATGCCTAGGGGACATTCCACCAGACGCTCGAGAAATAGATCTTTTTTGCTTTGTGGAAAATGCACACCTTTCCACTACACAAGGGTTGTTAATTAGTTGTACAAATATCATTGCAAACCGTAACACTAAATGTCAAACTTCACCATGGTGGAGTTTGACATACAGTGTTACGGTTTGCAATAATGGTGAAGTGAAAACAATTGGTGGCTTGAAGGAAAGAGAGGGGACATTCATTGCAATCATTGGTTACTTTTTACATATGTTTGAGAAAGGAGTTTAAGTCATCATTCACTCTCTCACCTCCTTGTAGCTTTTTCCTCCTTTGTTTTGACATTCTTTTTGGCTATTTCAACATAAAGCCAAGAAATTGTTTTACTTCTGTTACATGATAGCTACGTCCGGTTGAATTCTCAACTTATTTCAACCTAAAGCCAAGAATTTTTTTTACTTCTTTTACATGATAGCTATGTCCAGTAGAATTCTCAAGATCTCGCGATCATTTGAACTTGTTATTCTACCCATGCATTTAATCCTCTACTGCATGTCCAGACTCCTCAAGGCCAGAGTTTCTAGTTTCACCCCATAAAGGCCAGAGGGAAAAGCTCTTGGTTTAATGGTAACAAAAGTACAAAAAAATTCCTGTACTTTCAAGTTTCAGATACATACCTATGCGTGAAAATATCCAAGTACAAAACCCATAAACAAATTATTTCAAAAACGTACATTTCTTCTGCATACACATTCGAAACCTGCCTGCCACAAGTACAGAAAATACTGTTCATTACTCCGGTGACCATGCTTAGTTCCACGGATTCCTTGTGACCGCGTTCTAGAGGCTGTCAAAGGCTCAACTTGCGAGATCCTGTCCCGTGATTCCAACTGTATCCACATCAATCAAATATAGCAACACGGTCGATTTAAAATATTAATCAATAGAATATTCTCTAGCATCTTTGAAAAAGCCACAAGCTACATAACAATCATGGAGATACAAGGAGATTCTTACTGTACTGTAGCAAAGATCTAAAATTTCATAAGCATAGCACAAGTATATTCTCAGGTTGATAATCGCTTCTACCGGAGAAATAACTATAAGCAAAAGAAGCTTCTCTTTTTATGATTGTTCTACGATGTCATTACATTTTCGAACCCTGCAACAAGAGTACCTGTTCTGTACCATCGCCAAAAGATTCATCAACTTTATGATTGCAAACATAATGTAACTGCAAGGAATAATTTTCCCGAAAAGGGCCTTCAATGTAACTGCAAGGAATCCTAGTGCTGATTGGATCAAGGTTGCTGGTGTGTACAATAGAACCAGAAGATATTTAGGCTTCACTCCGAATCGCAAATCGTCGCTGAGCATAATCAAACACCACTCGACATTTGCTGAACAAATCTCCACACAGAAGACCAGCCACGTACTCGGACGTGTCCAAGTTTCCACCGTTTTCCTCCTTCACAAGCATTGCCTTCACCTGTGAATATAAAATGCATCATCAAACTCAACAAATCCTCATGACCATTCAATTGAGATTGTATGAAGTTTCAATCGCTATGCTACATGACATGACTAGTTTATGAGCTCTGAGTACCTGCTTAAATGATTTTCCACCTACTGTTAATTCGTCCAGTGCACCCAATGTCACCTGTATTGAGAATGGACAGGTAGTGTTATTGCCATGTATGTACGATACTTGCCCCAAGTAAGGGTTTTAATTACATGATGCCCTAAAACCTGGAAGTACCTCAAGGCCTTCGCCCGACGCATTAATACCCATGAGGTGAGCATGAGTTTCTGAATTTACAGACTCCAACATGTTGAACTTCTTCACAGTACGCCCATGAAAGATGATGTCTACACCACCGGCTCCCGTGTCCAGCATAAAGAGCGCAGTATGAGAGTTGAACGTTGCCATGACATGAGGCACGCTTTCCAACAATCGCAAAGGCTGGAACACAATAAAGAAAATTGGTGTGATTACTTTTGTTTCTTCCTTCTTGTTCTTTGAACCAAACTATGTATGAGAAATACATCACGTGTGAACACTTTTGAAGATCCATTGCCTCGTTAAGAAAAAACAAACTGTTGAACCGACATTCGAGTACTTACATGCCACTTGAGCGACTCAGAGTACGTTGCTGGATCAATCAATGACAACCTCCCCTCTTCATGAGCCATCTGATCATAATCAAACACCAGCAGACAACTCTATGATTGAATTCAGGAGACCCTATAGATTGTGACCGTGTACTATAGAGCCTTATAGCCATGTAAAACAACACATGAACTAAAAAGGATAAAGTGTGTACAGAGCAAATTTGTTTACTAAGTCGAATGAGTCAAAATGAGATGAGTCTGACGCAGTTCTCAGGGTGACTATGAGGGCAATAGGGAGCTCTACAAACTCGTAAATAAACACGATATAGAATCTTGACTGCTTGCTCTCAAATTTGCCTCCATAATTTGATTACCGACAGACCATCCCTAAACAGAGTCAAACGCACATACCTCGACAATGCAGTGTGAAAATATATCAAAGCCACACATGCCAACAACGAACGGATCTCCTCCCACCAGCTCCGATACAGGTACCTGCATTACAGAAGTTATTATCTGGCACTCCTGAAGATAATTAGACACCAAATTCAAGCCAGCAGTGTAACATTTAAATGACCGGAAACTCAACGAAGGATTTAACAATCAGAATGTATCTGGCTGAGAATCATAATGTTGGAGGCTACCTCCATGAAAACCGGATTTGAAATTCGAAGTTGACCTAGCTGGAAGGTGTTCGCTCTGCTATATTGGCTTTTGACCTGAAACACCACAATATTTTGCCCTTCAGATTTTAACAAGGATGGATCAGATTTGGAACTCAACTGAATGTGTTGAATTCCAGCAAGCACTAACTCCAGGATAAATGAATGAAATAGAAGCATACCATGCCATTTACACCTGTGATATGGACCTCCCCGAACGTCGTTAGACCAAGCTCCCTTGCCTGCAAAGTCATCGTTCGATAAAACCCAGTGCCACTACACTAACTATAGTATCAAGTCTTACCTACAGTTATTGATCAAACAAGGCTATAATTGGTCATTCTGATGAATGCCGACTATGTTGACAAAGGTAGTCTTATGTTACTGATGCGAAGGTCGGAGTTGTTGGTGATACCATTGTGATCGAATGTAAAAATGAGCTTCTAATCTTAATTGTGAATAGCCTACTGCTCTAACATAGAAAAAGTACCTTGTGTGGCGCGATGATAAGGGTGCTAGCACCAGTATCCACGATGAAGTACCTGAAGAGTAACACCGTTATTGTTTACCCACATTCTGAGTGCATCATGAAGGAGACATTCTTTATTAAGTTGGCCCTATCTGACCAATAAAATCCGCAATAGAACCATGAACAAGAGTCAAAGGTATCATACAGACTATTATGATTAAGACGAGACTTGGACGTACCCTATGGTTTTGCCATTCACGAGCGGTTGCACAAGGTAGTGGCCACTCTCTGTCCTCAACATCTGCACAGGCCATCGAGTGAAATTCAAGCACCAAATCAACTGGAAACCCGAATACTCAAAAAGAACGAACTTACTTGAACAGATGGTGAGCAAGTGGAATCAATCTCCATGAGAGGATGGTTCTTTTGAGGCCTAGAAACGAATGGTAGAACTGGCGGAGAATAAGAAAAATCTCCAGAGTTATTGCTCTCGACCGAAAATTCTTGCACAGAATAAACCTCCTTGTTTCCAGAGCCTTGCGTATGAATGCTTGCGAATGGAAACAGATGTTGCTTCTCTGCCTGCACGACTCTAACGATAAGTAACAGCTTTCAAGTCCAAGAGAATTGCGAGTAAAAGTGCTCACCCCGAGGGGTTTCCAGTCCGAGAATTGCCACTTGCTCCATCCTCCGAATGCCTTGATGCTTGCTCGCGAGGGGTACATTGTTGTAACATCAACAACGATGTACGCCACCACCTACAACATGAGAAGTGGCCTTAAATTCAAGGAACAGTTTAAATAATCTTGACTGTGTTCATGCGAGCAATTGTACCTTGCCATCCCTCAATCGAACCGAAAGAATGAACTCATCAGACGATGCTGTGTCCATGCCTGCAACGCCATCTTGTATCAGGGAAATCTGAAGTTGCTTCTGGCCTTCTCTAGTCAGCCAGAAGCCCGTGCGAATCCATGATGACAGTAGAAACACCTGCAGCATCACCACTAGAATCATATACCCGCCATGAACCGGCCATTTCATATACACGAGTCGCTTTCCACAAGTTTTGAATATAGGCGGGAACGATTCGTGGTTTTTTGAATTGGAGCGGGAATCAAGAACCATCTAGTTTTCTACCAAAACTCGATCCTCTAATCTCTAGATTAGACAAAAGAAATCGCCTCAATCTTGATCAGATGCGAGTCATGTCGGCAAAAATTCTCACCTCACGGTCATCGAGCTCCAACATTGAACACCGTCCGGCAGAATCAACAGCCCACGGCTCACTCTTTCCATCGCATCCCCACTCAATTGACATCTCCACGCCATCAAAGTGCTCCCGGATCCGGCCATACCGCCATTTCAACGACCAATGCCCCTCCATAGCCAACATTGTCTGCCTACCTGCAGCAAAACATCACAACAGTCAGACGATGCTCGTTTCGACCTAAATCCTCACTTCCAAATTCCAATCGATCGAGCTCACCCGACACTGTAACCTCTTCGTTCTGCAGCTGAGTCTCGTCGTCAACACCAAGGGCTTCACACATCCGCTCCACACAATACTCGACATTTTGATGGTCTCGAAGCGCGTAGTAGCCATTGTTGGGGACTGGCAAGCAGCAGCAAGAAATTGTTCTGCGCAATTGCGAGCGCGCATTACAGTGAGGGAGTGTGAGAAATTGGGAAACGATCCTGGCGCGTGGTGCTGATGATGCGATTGATGTGTGACATCTTGCTACTCCTCCGCATTGAGGAACGCTTAATGTAAGCATCGGCACGCTCATCGCTCATCTGAAAGCTAAATTGGCAACCTACCCATCTACTGGAATGCCACTGTGGATCGCAATGTGATCCGCCCTGACGCTTGATTGTTGCCGACATCGCCGTCGATGCTCATCTGAGGTGGAAAGGTAAGGGGCTTTGTCAGCACCACATTCTGATTGAAACCTTTGAATAGGAAGAACTGTTCATAAAGGACATAACAAATTTTACATAACTGACATAGTGTATATAGGTTGTTCACAATGATGGAAAGAATGACATGGTTTTGGTTTTTGATAGGTAGAATGGCAAGAAAATGCCCTAAATTTTTGCAGGATTCAACATACGGTTTGACGATTAGTGTTGTAATACTATGATAACATGTGACATTTCATGTTATTGTTCGCAATTAACGTCTCTAACACTAATTAACAACTCTTTTGTAGTGATATACCACTTTTGAAGTATCAACTTTGCTAAATTGTGTATGTCAAGATTCATTGAATCGAGATTCTAATTTTATAACAAAGTGGTCTTTTGGATTGAAGTTCTAATACGGTAGTAGGATAAAAGGTTTTCTTGGATTTTGCATAGATTCACATTTGCTCAATTGTACACTTTGAAGGTGAAACCCCTCATACATTATATGCATTTTCACTCCAAGAGTATTCCTATTTCACTTTCACTTTCTATTTCCCTCTTGTTTGGAGCTACTTTAAAGGTTCAAATTCAAGTTACAAATGGTTGAAAGAGGCCCTTTTTACTTTAAGGGTTACATAAACTTTGAAATGCGGAGTTTTTGGAGAGTTATAATTTTAGAAAAAAAATTAACACTCGCTAAGAGCCTAATCAACCATTTTATGGTCGACCCCAAATTTTAAGAAGTTGTAGCACACTTAAGATAAACTTTTTTTGAACTTTCTTTTTCTACTTCTTAGAGCTTACGTAAGTTGAGAACTGTAACCAATTTACATGACCTCGTTTAGATACATAGATTGTTTACAGTAAGCCTTCAAACTCAAACATGGCAAGGTTTTCCTAGTATTGTTCTGGAATACTAATAGTGTTTCTCTTGGGTTCTTAATGGCTTTTTTGTATATCATCATATAATACTAGCACGTCCCCGTGGCATTGCCATGCTCATATAAATAATTTCCAAAATTCCAAGGGATCTGTTGGCTCAAATAGCGAGCAGATCGCTTGCCCACACCTCTAAACACAAATGTGCTTCCAAAGTCATCTCATGCACCTGGTTTCAACCGGCAGTTCCAAAGATCATATTGTCATTTGCAAAACAAAACAAAGTACTTGCCTTAAATAATAAATGTCATTTTAGTCAATCATATTAAATTCCAACTACTATTAAAAAAAAAAGTGTATATTCTATTGATTAGAAAAGTTTTACCCCCTTTGATTCATTGAAAGTGGTTTTTAAAATAAATAAATCTGTAGCGATTTGATTAAAGAAGAAGAAGAAGAAGAACCACCAGACCCGTAAGGGTTGGCCTGAATAAAGTGTCCGTTCGACCTACCCTTGATGATATGCCCACAGGGCATTTGATTAAAGCATATGATCTTCATGTCGAGCAAATCTTCATAAGAGTTAGGGAATGCATATTTTATAACACATAACACACATGAGTTTTTCTTCAAACCCCTTGGGCATCTAGGAGCTAAGCGTAGAATTGATTTGTCAATTTCAAAAATCACAAAGGTAACATCCCTATGGGTAACTATGATATACTTATACAGAACCACGATAAGAGGACCTAAGTTAACCCCTAAAGGCCCACGGCCGCTGATTCGGCTTTTACGGTCAAGGCCAAAAAAAATTTACAGTCAACTTCAAATGTTATGATCTCACATCCAGTGATGATCCAACGGTTGAAAATTTTCACACTACTACCTATGGTAGTCTACTTCAAGATCCTACGGTTGAAGTTATCAAAAATTTCCAAAAATATTGGACGTACCCGCATTAGTACATAGTGGTCAGTGTTGGGATTTCAAGCTCCCAAAACATCATGGGCCTTTAGGGGTTAACCCCTAACTTTCCTTGAAGCCCGAAACAGGTTTTTGCACTTTCGGGCATCCCAGATGAAGTAGTTAAGAGCAATATTTTTGCCTAAGTTTTTTACTAGGTGCTCCTTATACTGCAAAGTGTGTGTTGTAAAATTTGCAAAGTCAAATTCCAATTATAAAACCTTCATGCAGAAATTTTAGGTTTGAAGTCGAAAAAGGACAGTTTAAAAAAGTAAATTTTTTGAATTTTCTTTCTGGAAATATGTTCATTACTAAATCACTACTCAAATTTCAAAGTTATCTAAGTCAAAAAGCTTACCAATTTTAGAAGGGCAACCTCCAAAATTTTCAAAATTAATCTTTGCAATGCCCAAAAAAACTTGGGAGACAAACTTTGGATGTTATTATCTCTCAAACGGTAAACATCCAACGGTCAAATCTTGGAACAACAACTAAAAATAGTCTTAGGTACAAGATCTTACAGTTGGAAGTTTTTAAAAAAGAAACAAAATTTGTTCACACTCTCGGGAGTGCATAGAAGTAGATAATTGCAGTTTTGAGGTTTCAAGCTCCCAAAAAACACCAAGGAAAGTTAGGGGTTAAGACAGCCCCTCATAATGAAAGAACACAAGATGAAGAGTTTCTTGAGTTGGAATGAAGATTTCCTTGAATAGTATGTTCCTCATATGCTCATGAAGTATGGTAGTAGGGTGAACGACTATAGGTTTATATATATCACTTCTATATTTTATAGTTAAATATGTAAGTGGTCAAAAATACCACAAAATAGGAAAGCCATGTCCGTTCTAGATGCTAATCATTAAAAATAGTAAATCACATGTGTCATCACTTCATGTATGGTGAATGGCTCTATTTCTTATAATTTCTTTTTAAAACCAAACAATGTGTTAGATGTTTGGAAAATAAATCATGAACCTGAGCAAAGCCTTACCTTGTGAAAAGTAGTGATATATGTACTAAAGAGTATGGTGAATGGCTTAAGTGTCCGAAAATAGGTGTACTTACCCTACAACATCCAGAATCCTGAACTACTGCACTGCTTTTCGGGCAACCAGAAAGTTCATAAGAGCTGCCCAAACTGACAACTGCCCGTCAGAAACCCTAGTCTCCACCCAAAGTGTGAAGCCAGAGCTTGCAGGGGTTTAAGGACGAGTGAGTATCTCGCAGGGATGTTTTGTTGAAGGATCATAGAACAATAGAGAGAAGGATTCAACATGTTCAAGCGACAGTTTTATGCTGTCGATCACGCGGACAACGGCGACGATCCGTCGTCCTCAGACTCATCTGTAAACACCGGCTCCGACGATGACTCCGCTCACGAGCAAGACGATGCGGTCTCATCTCCGCCTAGCCAGGCTGAGGGAGCACCAGGAATCGAGGATTCTGATGACGGAGAACCTCCGGAGAGTGAATCCGAAGACGAGGAGTGGAGTGCTTTTCGCGACAAGAATGTTAAAGTCGTGCAGCCAATTGACAGCAGTCAATTCCTGTTGAAAAAACCTGTGTCGAAAAAGCCTGCTGCGACGACGACGACGACGACAGAGTCCGATGAAGAGAGCGATGAGACACCTGAGACGGAAACTGTTGGAGACGGTGTTGTTTTGCGCAGTGGCGGTGTCCTTAAATGTCGATATTGTGTAAAGACTATTTGTTTGAACGACGAAACGATGAAAACGCATTTATTATCAAAGGTATGGCCCTTGTATTCCATCTCCCGAGTGTAGGGTTTAATGCTCATCGCCTCTTACTGTTGTTGGGAATTTTAGCAGCTTTTTGAGGATTAGGGTTTAGGGTTTAGTACTTATTGTCTTCGTTGATTGCAGGGGCATGCTCGATCATTGAAGCTGCTCGCTAGTGGAAAGCTCAAAGTGCAATTAAATAGTGATGGAGAGGAAGACGAGGAAGGGGAAACACATGCTGAGCGACTGGAACGTGTACGAAAACTCGCCGAGGTTAGTTCCAGGGATCCCCTTGTTTTGCACTGAGTTTTGTGTATTCTTGAAGAGTTTATTGATTCCGTTGTCTTGGAAGCAGGAAAAAGTTGCGCCTGTGAAGAGAAAGGCAAACTCCGGTCGACAAAGACAACGGAAACGGGCTAAGAAAAGGGTACGCAGCTTCCTATATATTCATTGATTGAGTGAGCAAATTCTTGGCTGTGAGGAAAACAAAGGCCGATCTGACTTGTTGCCCGGGCTCTTTCGAGCTGTCAGAAGGCGGCATTGGTGATTGAGAACATTGAGTCAAAGGTTTACTGAGCCAAATTGTCATTGTTATCAACTTGCCGCATTTTTGAAGCGTGAACAATCTTCTGAGAGTTCGAAGTTAATGGATGCTGTTAGCTTATGTCTGATTTATTCTGTCATTAACAAGTAATGATCCATTACTTATCCCAATTGCTGAGGAGGAAATCTTATGAATGTGTAACGCTGAGGACTCTTGTTCATGTTGCAGGCAGGCAAAGCCGAACGAGCGTTGGCGAAAAGTAGTAGGGAGAAAAGTGGATGATTGTAGAACCCCGTCTAGTTATTGATTTTGAATCAGTACAAAAACTGTGTTGGTTGAAACGAATGTATATTAATAGACTGCAGAGATTTCCATTCTTATGTTGGAGTTCCATTCTCTTGCGTTTGTGCGTTTGGAGTTGATTTACTAAAAAACGGCCATGAATGTCCTAGATTGCTACTTCCGTCTCGATGTAGATGGTTGTAAAATTTGAATGTTCATAGTCTGCTGATGTGATATACTCGGTGTTTGCCAATATCATTACTTACACAGATTGCAGCAATAGGCACATCTATACACCTGTACACCTGTAAGTCTTAGAACCTACTTCCAAGTATAAACGTCTGAATATTTAAGTCCACAATGGCTTGTATCAATTCATCAGGAACCTCTTCAACTCTTGATCGCCCACCTCCCCAGACATCATTGTAGTGAATTTGGCAACCTTGGGCATTTGAGTGTTAAAACTATAGTTTATTCAAGCGTATTGGTGTCAGGTAGACCAGTTTCCATCATTTAGAAATTTCCATCCGTAAACTCTGACCTCAACTGCGAGTGCCTGGTGATTGCACATTTCGTCACCAACTCGTGCTGTTTAAGATTATTGTATGGTAACGCATACGAACATAAAATTCCAAATCAAGCAATTTAACAATCTTGTGATATCTTCTATCATCAACTACTAAGAATGTTGGAAGCTATCATGAAGATTCAAAAAATTGAAAACAAAAGAACTCTTCGAACACTTTCCCATCTGATGGTCAGATGACGAGAAGCAGGAAGCTCTCACCCGTGCTCTGTTGAAGTCATTGCCTTCGAGAGACAGAGTCGAAGTAAGCTACTTTATACCCTGTCATTTGAAATCAGTCAAGCCATATGGGTCATGTACTTAACCCGCAGATTTCACAGCTTTCCAAAATACACTTTTTAAAAATTTCCCTCGTGAATGTGTCCTTTAAGAGTCCAGTTACTGGTGTCTTTGACATTTTCCAATTTATACGTATCCACTTGAAAACAGCTTGAAGTCGTTACTACATCCCTCAAATGTCCGTTTGACATCAAATTAAGTCTACAATTTTCTAGAGCCACACCCAAGAACAGTATATAGGACAATATCCCTGCAACTTTTGCAAATAGTCTCAGAAACAGAAGCGTGAAAATATGGTCTTATGATAATACACACAACTCAAAACTATGTCTGTACGACTAATAAATAATACAATCTCATCCTAATGAGTTAAGCCTCCAAAGTCTAAATAATTTCAAGCACTGAATGTACTACACTTCACAACCATATCCAAGAGCGACTATCAGCACTAAGAGTAGCAAAGGTTTTTGAAACTCTAAATCTACTAGTTTACAATCATACCTTTCAATCACTTCCGATGTGGCCGCACATAATTTTGGGTCAGCATGGCGATGCCTTTGGAGCAGGCATAGGCAGCCACAAGAGCCAAGAGGGCTACGACTACCAGAGATGCTCTCCACACCACAGACGACAATACAATGGCCACTCCTGTTGCTAAAAGGCTCATCACCACCGCAATCTGCTTTCACCAAGTCCCAACAATATGAATAGTACCACCAATGAATGATATGGCAACTTACATTTCACGCCAACATTAGAAAGTGCAAAGACAAACTCTCATTTGAAGCATTGCCTGAGTAGGGGCAGAATACGTCGAAGGAATATGTTCTGGCCATATGAGAGCTTAGAAAGTGAAATGGTGAACTCCCATTTTGAAAAATTGCTTGAGTAAAGAAGGGGCAGAGTATGTAGAAGGATTATTACCTTTTGGTATCTTCGGAAAGCTTGGAGAGCGGAGAGGCAAGACTTGCAATGCACAACGTGACGGAAGTAGCGATTGGTGGGGTCTTTAGCGAACATGGCACCGAAGGCGCCTTGAGCAGGGTACGAGGACGACGCAGCAGCGGCGGACGCGCCAGCGGGGGCGGACTCCGTGAGAGCAGGTTTCGTTGCAGGTGAGAGAGTGTGGTGGCCGAAGTAGTAGGGCATTCCATGGCCTACACGGTCGTTCCACTTCCGGTACTCGGAGACCCAGGTGTCGGACGACTTGAGGTTGAGGTAAAGCTCCTTGGTGGGCCGATTCTCCTTCACCAGATACTCGTTCTGTGACGCCAGAAACCCCATGTCCTGCTCGAAGATGGTGGTGCCCGTTTTGTGGATGAACCACTTCGGGATGAACTTGAATGCACCTGGGAAGTTGAGACTCCCGAACCTTGCTATCACCATGCACTTGCCTTGCCCCGTGGGTCTGACCGTGAATACTGAGCTCATCAGCGACTCTGTGCCGTCTGGCTTGAGGACTTGCACGTCATTGCGAACTGTGCACGGCGCTTCGAACCGCGTCGTTGTCTTGAACTCTGGACTGCTCATCATCCTCCATTTCCCTGCAAATCCTCGCGATGACCGCTCCATTACGTCGAAAATCTGTTGACAGACAGTGACTCATCAACATAACCCTCATCACAGGACCTTGTAACATCCCACCATTGATCCCTCAGGGTCCTGGGCAAGCACAACGGTGAAGGAAATACGAGATACAAGAGAATGCAGGCCTCCGAAACCAATAAGCTTATTGAAATTAGTGCTACGTCAAATAATAACTTCTACTTACTGCAGAATAACCTGATGTTGTTCCATCAGTGGTTTATAGGACAAGAAAGATGGTGGGATTGCAACATAAAAAGGAAAGAAAGGAAGAGAAAGTACTACAGATTATGTAGCTAAAGGCAGGAAAAAACTTATGTCGCTTATGATAAAACTAAGAATGTGTACCTTATGAGCAACTAAATGGGTGAGATTCGGCACAAGTACGACCAATCTCACTGCATCTCACTTCCATGACAAAACAGCACATGTAACATTGCCAAATTTTCACATTTGAGGTTGATTGAATTTACTTTCACTCAAATCGCAAGTATGCTAACCGTGAATCTTAAGTGCTATATATCAACCATTGCAGGGCACACATTCGGTACTTGGTGCGATTGGGACCTAAGAGCAGAATTCATCATGGAAGAATGTCTACAGGAAGAAAGTGAGTGATCATTCATAGCATCTTGGTCACCAGGGGGACGCACCAGGGGCTGCGAGTTCTCGCGTTTCGCGGAGGGGTCCGTCCGGTCATGGGAGATGGGGATGTGCGCCGGGTCCATGACATTCTCCAGCAAGATGGAGTAGTCGTAGGGGAGCTCATGGATGGTGGAGAAGTGCTGGAAGCCTTCCTTGGCGTAGTGCTCGAACCACGGCAGCTTCTCTGTGTCGGCGCTTGCTTGCTCCCCCGCCCACACCCAGATCACCTCTTGCGATATCTTCACTACATACGTTTTGGCACATGCTTGCTTTGGTATCTTAGCTCCCGGTACCAGCTAACCAACGATCCAACTCCCATTACATCACACTAGTAATCAAGCAACCTCTGCAGCATCGGAATGCAACAACACTATCGCCCTTACCCATCGAACACACTTGCACACTCCATTACTCAAATCAAACTGCCATACACATGAATCTTCATCTCTATCACATCGAAAAGGGCTAAAAAGCGGTAATTGATGACTGATACCAAGCCGAGGATCGTATCTATTACCTGTGGGATTTTTGTGCATTGGCCAGTTCCATCGAACTGCCAGCCATGGTACAGACACTCAAGCTTCCCATCAATCACCTGCCCTTCCGATAACTTCGCCAGCCTAAAATCAGAAAAGTTTAATCAGCTACAATCCCACAACATTCTTCAGAGTCTCAATGATCCATCATCCTTGTGATGGATTAAGCTATTATAAGCACTTCATGGTTAAATCATACAGCGACAAGAGATTACGGTAAAAGGAATCGCAACCTGTGAGGGCATTTATCTTCGAAGCAATGGAGCTGGCCCTGATCATCGTAGAACAAAACCAAGGGTCTATCAAAGAGAGTAAGCCCGAGAGGAGCAGATTTCGGCATCTCCGACTCCAAGTACAAGGGATACCACTCCTGCTCCCAATTAAAAAAATCCGCGGTTGCGTCTTTCTCTATCCGCTTCGTATCCTCAGCCTCAGGACGCTCAAACTGATCCTCCTCGTCGCTACTAATTTCTTGAATTTCTGCATCCGCGAGAGCCCGCGACGCTACTCTGAGAGTCGTGGGTCTTGGATTAATCCTCAGGAGCCCCTGCGCTCCAATTCGGGATGCTGAATAGGGGCGCGATAATGCAAGATATGAATAGCGTGAAAAGCAGGGAGCACTTCTGAGCTCCAAAATGGCGCACGCCATTTTGGCGAATTCGATAAAAAGGTGCCCAATAGCGAATTGCGCACCTTATGGAACACGAATTGCAGTCGCCATTGTTGGGATTTTGTGAGGCAATCGACAAGGGAAGAGGAGAGGAGCTGGTTGCAGATGAAGCACAAGTGAATACGCTCCGTCGACGGTTTTCGTAGATATTCACAATCTATCATTAGTATGAAGATAACATAGATGGGTGCCTGTTGCTTTGCATTCAAACTGGGGTAGAGGTACAGAAGGGAGTTGTGAGAGCATGCTCAATGGAGTTTCGAGAGATATAATGCATGGCTAAGAAACCCTCGGTGATATTAAAACAGAGGATCATACTATGTGCCCATTCAATATCGTCGGCTGTAATGCTTGTGAGGAAGAATTCAAGAGTTGAATTTACTGTAAGATACGGTGCCCTGATCTTCAAACTGAGCACCACTGATGACTCTGTACTGACCACTTCGGAAACCGAACTAGCCATTGTCCGGATCGTCGGCGTAAAATAGCAACGTCTTGAATCTGTCAATTTGAAACAAAAAAACGAGATGGGGGCAAAGCTTTGCCGGAACTCAATCAAATTGTTCAACGAAACTGCCGAACCTCGATCGAAGTCAAAACTTTTGCTGCCGGAGACACTGAGAACCGAAAACTACTTATTGCAGCAGAATTCCGAACTTGAGGTTCATGTACGATTATCACATAACTATCACCTATTGATAACTATCACCTATTAGATGAAAGTTTAGATAAGATAGCGAGAATTGTGGGTGATGTAATCAAAGCAAGTGGTGGGGAAGACACTGAAATGCCTTCTCACCTCTACTCTACAACCATGTGTGAGCATCAACAATTTTCAGAAGATGAGAAACTTTTGTATGCTATTGATGGTGGCTGCAAATTAAACCTGGGTATCACATGGACTAGTCTTGTGCATTCTGGAACGATTCTTTAGCATTCTATATAATTATGCTTTTGAAGTTGAGCTTCAATGTGGATAGTAATTCTGTACCGAAATGGTGAAACGGATCATATGATGCTTGGGGTTACTTAGTCTGTGTACACTCAGCATGCGGAACAGGCTCTTACAAATTGTTGCAACCAGACCATGGATCGAAAAGCAAACCGAGTTTCAGCTTTCGAAAAAAAGAGGATCAGTAACCCACTTTCAGCCATGGAAGCAAGAGATTCATAACCAAACTGAATGAAGATATTCTTGTGCTCATCCAGTATCGTCCGCTGAAATGCTTGCGAGGAAGAATTCAAGAGTTCAACATACTGTAAGTGAACCCAGTGAGCCTGCACAGATACCTCGAACTTTATACTGACCACCTTCGGTATTGGCTATTATGAAGAAGCATGCCAGCCGTTGTCCGGATCGCTGGGATAAAGAAGCAACCTCCCAAAGCTGTCGATTGGAAACAAGAAACTACATACGGGCGATGCAAGAGAAGGACGACACTAACAACACCATCGGTACCTCTTGTACAAAATGCAATGGACCTACTCAGTAGTATTGCCAAAACTGTGATACACAAAACTTTAAGTGTCAAATACACTAGAAAGCCAAGTTTTTTTTTATCTAAATACAATATTTATGTTCACTTATCACCTATTGGATGAAAGTTTAGATAAGAGAGCAAGAGTTGTAATTGATGTAATCAAGACAAGTGTTGGGAAGACGCTGAAATGCCTTCTCACCTCTACTTTGAAATCATATGTGAGTATCACTGCATCTCTTGAACCAATGCCAACAAGTTCCCAAAGTCAAGATCCTTTGAAGAGTTGCGGTCAAAGCGGACACCAACTTTACAATCTTGTATGTGGAGCACACATGAAAAATCTCCGAGAAGTGTCGATTTATAGTAGCTTGGAACACTTTTAGAACAACTGTCTCTTCGTCAATGGTGTAGAGCAAGAGCACCAATAATCGCAAGGCTCCAATGGTCATCTGAGGGATGGTTATTGCGAATGGCACTAGGCAATGGCATTGACGTTGGAGCCGTTGAAAAGCAGAGTGGAAGATGGTTGAGGATGAGGTGAGCACATACCTATGCACTTTGATGAAACCACCTTGAGCATGCAAAGAGAGGTCGGTGTAAAGCCCTTCTTCAAGCATCTTAAACTTCTTCAAACTCGGCTCCTTACCACTTCTCACCTCAAAAGTTCGAAGACCCTCTACACTGGTCATTTTAGATGTGAGGAGTAAAACTTTACCACCAACGCAGTGATCAATTGTGCTTCTGGAATGTAGAAATGTGCAAGAAGTGAAGGTCTCTATGGCACCGTTTCTATGTCAAACTGTGTTGAGTGACATCAATACGAGTATAATCACTCTTCGCAGCAACACCCTTCTTGCAACAATCACTATACAATTACACAACAGATGACCACAAACCAGATGAAGTCTAGTAGGTTATCAATCTTTAAGACATCTAGCATAGTCATGTCATTCCACCAATAAATACAAGAAATTGTTCCATCGCTTGATGAGCCCTCTGAATGGTCCCCTCACGGATCAAAAGGACACCTCTGGGATCCATATGACGTGGCGATTGCAAGTGCATGGTCACCACTTTCACTATTTGGTTGATAATGAAGTTTAGAGGACATGCATACATTAATATCAAGAAGATTCTTTGAAAAAGACAAGCGCCACCTTTCTCCTCAAAGAAGCGTGCTACCTTGCTTTTGGAAACCTTCTTGTTTACTAGGTGATAATGATATGATGACTTTTTTTAAAAAATAATCAAGATGAAGGATATTTAACTTACAATCTTGTCTATTGGAGTACTATTGAGGTAATTTTTTATACACTAGAGGCCATCCAAGATAATTGAAGAGGATGTAAATACATCAAAAATTGTCTAAATTCTTGTTTTTCATTATTCCAGACCGGATTTTCAAATGTAAACAAGTCCCTCAAATTCATGGGCTTACACAAAATGATCAACATAGTGGAGGCAAAGGAAAATGTTGCAATCAATCCATACAAGCCAAACCAAAAACACATAAGAGAAACAAGAATAAGAGAGGATACTTATATTAAGACTACTAAGGGTGAAAGCCATCAGATTATAAAGTGTAGTTTAAAGCATGATCAAGAAGATGTTGGAAGCTTTCAAGTGAACTTGCATTGTATGTATACAATGAATAGAGTCTTCACTGTTGCTTCCAAAGACATGTTCTTTGAGCAAACCATGATTGTCATCATTTTTGAATCCTACTAAAACAAGCCCTACCTATTAATTGCATACATATTGTCATAACAACCAACGAACAAATATCACTATGAGCAAGCAAATATATGAAGAAAAAAACCATAGGCATGTGGTTTTGATCTCAAATGTCCAATTGTTTTGATTTGATAGTTTTTTGTTGTTATATTCTCTTAATTCTTACAATGATCAACTTAGTGTTGTCTTTTAGCACAATTTAGTTGATCAATGTTTTCAACTTACCAAAAATAGATTTTGATGTAGCACTTCATGACTACTCTAGAAAATGAACAACTTATATTGAAATCAAAGGCCTTCTTCAAATTTGAAGAATTTCTTGTTTAAGTACGAGGGAACATTTGTGGGCTTTGCTTTGATAAAATAATGATGTGTTGATTCTTTATATTTATATTAAAAAATTATTTTTTTAGTTCTTTAAACATTACTTATGAAATATGTATTCATTTTCTCCTAAAATCAATTTTTACCATTCATCATTTAGTGCCAAAGAAATTTGAGCACATCAATGCACTTACATTGAGCCTCAAATCTAATACTTTCTATACTTTCCATAGTCAATCCTTGAAAGTGGTTGTGAAGACTCTATTATCTTTCAAAACACCTTCGAATCAAACAAAAAGATGCAACCTCACTAAAGTAGTGAGCTAACTCCAATGTCTACGGTAATATTAAATGAACAAGTTTACGCGATGGTTTTTCAACTCAACCGAAAATGAGAGTGAACTTCAAAGGCCATTTCAATCAAAACTTAATATTCTATCAACTTTTAACAAAGGCAAGTACTCTAATGAGATTGTCCATCAAATAGTATTCTCAAGCGTCTTACAAGCCTAAACAAGAATGGTGTAACCGTAAAGCGTTGTCCTGTCCTCTTTAATAATAATTTACAAATAAAAATAATGTAAATCTAATGAGATATTAAATACCATCACAATCTTTTACCAAATGATTGAGTTTTATCAAATAATAACTAAATAATTTCAATAATGCTTAAGATTTGGTTTCTCAAATTTTCTCATTTTTCTTAAGAGGAACCTTATACATAAATTTTAGTTCTCACAAATTGAGGGATTTTACTAAATCTTCTACATCAAAAGTGTCCCAATTTTGAGGTAAATAACATTCTATAAAATATTTAAAGTTTAGTTTTCCTCCTCCACTAGGAATGTATTCAACTTCAACCTTCATTGATTGACAATAGTTCACTTTGAAGCTTTAACCCCTAACTCTCCTTGTTGCAAAACGGTCTAAGTCACAAAATGTGACCTTCCTTTGGATTAAGCTCAAACAATCTCAATCCAAGCATTATTTAAAAGATTCAACCGTAAGATCTCAAAGTTCACTTGACATTCTTCTCACATACCAAATTTGAACCGTTCATTCTTCCTCATTTGTATGATTATAATGGTCAAAGTTGGCTGATTTTTTCTCCTGCGGGAATCTCCAAACCCGATTCGGGTTTTAAGGAGAGTTAGGGGTTAATAGAATTCTCTGATCTTTGATAATATTCTTCCAATTCTGCCATATGATGTTCTTTCAAAATGCAATTCATTAGAATTGCATGACAAAACTAGATATCTCTCTTTATAACCTTCATCATATAATATTATTTTCACGGTTGTCTTACAAAACACTTTGTTTGTAATGTCTTTCTAAATTGTCATGTTTGATATGTCGATATAACATCAAGTTCGAGGGGAATGTTTGACCTTACTAGACGATGCATAGTAAAAACATGAACAATTGCTTCTTTAACCCCTAAATCTCCTTGGTGTTTTTTGGGAGCTTGAAACCTCAAAACTGCAACTTTCTACCTCTAAGCACTCGTGGGGGTGTGAACCAATTTCTTTTCCTTTCTTAAAACTTCCAACCGTAAGATCTTGTACCGAAGAATATGCTTGATAACTGTTCAAAAAATTGACCGTTGGATGTTTACCATTTGAGAGATCATAACATCCAAAGTTTCTCTCCCAAGTTTTTTTGGGCATTGCAAAGATTGGTTTTGAAATTTTTGAAGGTTGCCCTTGTAAAATTGGTAAACTTTTTGACTTGAGTCATTTTGAAATTTGAATAATGATTTAGTAATGAACATGTTTCAAAAAATAAATAAATTAAAAAAGTTACTTTTTAAAGTTGCCCCATCTCGACTCGCAACCCAAGGATCGTCCTCAAAGACTCAAAAATTGGAATTTGACTTTGCAAATTTTACCACATACAGTTTTCAGTATATGGAGGAACCAATAAAACTCTTAGGCAAAAATATTACTTCTAACCCCTTCATCTAGGTTGCTCGGAATTCCAAAAACTCATTTCAGGCTTCAAGGAGAGTTAGGGGTTAATGTCATCTGCCTCCTTTGAAGATAAATGTTATCAGACGGCCGTGTCTGTGTGACATTTACCAGTGTCGCATAGGAAAATCCTTGATTATATTAGCAGGTCCACCAACAAACTTCTTCCAATAATTGTTATTTGAAATTTCATTGGCTTGTAATTTCTCATAAGCAATGATTATACGCTCATAAACAAGAAGTTATCCATCTATTGATTTGTACATAAAATTATTTGCTAAATAGTATCAAATATCTTTTTTGGGATTTTTCTTTTGTAGTTTGTCCAATTCATTATGAAAAAAAAATTTACGCATAAAAAAATATAGAAACTTCAACAATTATATTTGTAAAAAAATTTCAAATTAAATTTAATAACAAAAGATAGAATGTGAGATAAGAGTCAAAATAGAAAATTATATTTCAGAGGATCAAAACATCAACAATAATAACAATAATTATTTATTTGTGAATGGGGTTTTGGTGTCATCTTTGTTTTCATCAATCGTTACAAAACATGTTGGTCGTAATAGAAGAATTGACATTTGTGTAGCATTATATATCAATAAATCATAGATACATCCAACATTTTTTTTATTGATAATTCTCTCATTTGTTAAGAAAAATGAGGTTTGGACATGATTTATGAGAATATCATAAACACATTTTTTTCTAAATATATGACCTTGGTCAATTTCTTTAATATGATATGGTCGTATCTCATATATTTTATTATCAATATTTCTTATTAATTCTTTCCTTATGTATTTTGATAGAATTGTTATTGGTTAAAACATTATAATTTGTTAAATCTATTGTGTCTTGAGATATTATCGAAATAAAAACTATGATACTAGTATTGATAAGAACCATTGTTCTATATATAAATACTCCAAAAACCAAACCAAGTGTGTTACTTCTTTATCTAAATATTCTTCATCTTGACCCAATAATTTACCAACATCAGTTTTATTTCATACATAAACAGGTTGTTGCAAAACCTTTATTACCCCAAAATGGAATATAAGATTAGCTTATAGGCTTTTTGACTTAGACTTTCTATGAAGTACTCTTATCTTAACAATATATTCGTCAATTAATCAAATATTCATGCACAAAAGTTTTAAATTTATCTCTCCTATACTATATTGCGCCAATCTGGTATTAACCGAAATTTCTTTTTCAAAAATCTGCATGGCCTCTAATTAATAATCTCAAAGAATCCAAATACATATGTTCTTCCATAGAAATTTCCATTAATATCAGACATATACGGAAATCAAAGAAGCAATCGCCTATAATGTATGAAGTACTACTTCCTAATTATAATTAGCTATTTTCTTTGCAAAATTAGAATTATTGGTATTAGCCATGATTAACTATATGAATAGGAGATTATATTGATTATACAATAAATATATAAATACCTTACCATATTTTAAAATTTAATTTAAATTGATTTATATTTAATTTCTATCTATAAAAATATCTTACTTTGATTTATTATTATCATTTGAGCTACAACAGTAATATATATTATCTAATGTACAAATTAATAAATGAAATTTACTTTAATCGTTAAAATATTTTGCTTCAATCTATAAAAATATTGTACCTTAATTTATAAAAACATCGCACTTCAATCTATAAAAATAATTTACCTTAATGTTTTAAAAAAATGCTTATTTATATAGAAATATTTTATCATGATGCATAAAATTAATTTACTCTAGTTTATAGAGAATTTTTTATTGGATTCAACTCGATCACTTAGAAAATGGAATTGTGAATCAATTTGTTAGGAGGGCAGGGTTGCTAGTAGGTAAGCCTAGGAGTGTGAGCTTGTGAGCTTGCGAGCATATGAACCCAAATATTTACTAGGAAATAAAAGGTGGATTGGACCTATAACCGTGGGTGGCAAATCATAAAGTTTATAAGTTGTAACTAATTTTTTTGAAATACAAGTTGAATATTTTTATATGGGTACCCTAAATCCGTAGAAATCATGTTAGAAATTTTGTGCATGAAAGGAAAAAAGTGTCCTAAGACCGTGGTTTGGTTACTACTTAGTACTCATGTATTACAATAACAAATAATACAACCATATGATTAAGTTATGTATTATGGTTTCAAAAAAGATTATAAAATTTTGTTGTTGTATTAGACAAGGCCAATTAAATTAGGGCGGACGTCACTCTATGCAAGAAAAACAGAAATATTTAAGTGCAAATCAATTCATGAACTAACAAGTGAATGACAATGTTAAAGAAAATATTTCATAAAAATAAGATGAATACAAAGAGAAAAATATTTGATACGGACCTACTAAACTCAGAAGAAAATAACAAATCAACCTAATAGTATGAACAATTAATATTAAATACCAAAAAACCAAACTAAACATGAGAGTGATTGAGAATGTAGCCTGCTTCTCAAATCACAAAATCAAATCCAAAACATTTCAAATACTTGGACTAGAACTACCTTCACTTCCTGAAAACCTCCTATTATCTTCTTCCACGTTTAAATCAATAAACGTCTCAACAATAGGATTGAAATGTTTACGATAGGAAAAAACTGGAGAAGGTGCGTTTACAAATTCTTGTGCAAGATTCTCAGCGTAAGAAGGTAGGTAAAAATCTTTTGGAGGACTAATAAACATGTCCTTTATAAGTATCCGTTTCTTTCTTGAAGATGAACCTCTGCAAAAAATACAAGATATTATGTAAGTTTAATATTCAAGAATAAAAATGTATCATATATATAATAAGTTAACATCATTAACATTGATTATCAAACTTACGCACAAAGAGCAATACGCTTCTGCTTCTTTTGTGGAGGAGGTTCCTGAAAAGAAGGGCGTGTTGACATAGAAACAGATGGGAGGATTTCTTGTTTTTCAAATCCCTTGAGAAGGCCGTTGAAGATCATAATGTCTTTTTCCAGAGCAATGATATGACGACCAGTGTCACGATACGCTAAAACTGAGGCACCTGTATAAAAAGAACATCAAGATATAAATTAAAGTGTTAAAACAAAAAGAAGAAAATCAACATATAAAAAATTATTAGTTGGGAAAAAAAAAAGCAGTACCTGTATTGGTTTGCCAGTCAAGAACAATGTCTCCTTCTTTTGTAAGAGACTCAATAAGAATCTGCATGAACTTAGGATGCTTCTCACGGGCCCCTCTCCACGGAATCGTATCATTCATGAGTTGACACTTTGAGTTTGTGAAGTTCAGAAGGTAGCCATCATTTTCGAGAGAAAATCGCAAGTCCAACCAAGAACTTGCTTCTTGAATAGAGGCTTTGGAACCAGTGCGAGTATCAACCTTGATGAAAAATCGCAAAGTCTACAAAACAAAAAATTGTAAATATTAGAAATACAAATATTGAAGTAAAATGACATAAGAATAATAGAAGTTTATGGAATGAATTTTGCACCTTTTGTGAACGATCAACCGAAGAAAAAAGATGGAGGTTATTTAGACCCCACCAATCGCGTAGCAACTCAAACTCAAAAGTATAAGCCCAATTTCGCAAATCAAGTAACAAAGCAGGATCATTTGGATGAACTACAAGCAACATTGCATCGTCATGCAAGTTTGCAGCAGCAAATGAAAATAAGTACTCAAAGTAACCTTCTGAGCGCTTGTTCCATTCAGGTACCGTAGTGCTTGAGACAAGTGGCACTGGCAGGTTTTCTGGTACATCCGCTATAATGAGGTCAAGTCCGGAATGATTTGCGGTCATGTTTGATGTACCATGAGGTCGCGATGTACGAACCTAAAAAGACAACAATTATTAGCCACAATTTCTAAATAATGTAGATTGCAATACATAAAGTAGAAAGAGGTGATAAGTAACTCACATCCGATATAAATTTCTGGATGCGCTCGTAAATAGGATCATGAACACCGTTCATTTGCTTGAACTCAATAAGTTCCTCCAAGTCTGTATTTTCAAGAAGAGTGGAAGAACGAATTGTACTAGAAGAAGTAACAATTGTAGTGGGTTCAGTCTCTTTGCGCTTGGATACCTCAAAGCCTAAAGTAGGAATCGTCAAGTTAGGCTGTAAAGGTACTGAAACAATGGCTAACTGACTAGCTATTGAGCATCCTACCGTAGCACTTGCTGGAGAGTCTCGTGAGGTTGCCTTTGTTGTAGAGCGAGTTGCAACGGCAGGAGCTATGTTGGTCGTCTCCTTGGACCGTTTTCATTTAGGTTGCTCCTCCACATCACATAGAATAGTGTTCAAGTTCTCCAAATGAAGATCCGGAATTTCGTCAAGAGATTGAACAAGGCTTTCCTCGCCAGGAGGAATAAATCCGTCCACACAATCAAGATACCACCCTCCTGCTCGTAGATGAGAAACAGGAAAATTCCGAGATTGAAAAGGTGTATACATGAATTCTTCGGATGTAGAATCCAAGAAAGTTTGAAGAATGGGTGGGACGAATTCTGCTGAAAGAGCATTCTTCGTCACTATTTTGATAAAAATACCTGAATTAATATCGACATGAAACACTTAGAATTTTAAAAGAAAAGAAAAAGAAAAATTAATTGTTTCTTAAGGTGATGCCATATCATACCGGTACATCACACGATTGATAGCCATGTCTCCACCCTTAAATGTCGTAAGAACTGTAGACTTTGCAAACTTTGCAATCAATGGCAAAAAAGCTTTGTCCCACAGAATAATACGCCACCGATCAACAAATTCAGCAAGGCTAAAAAGACCTCCACAAACGTCTTTCTGAATGGGACGAACACAACTTTTTTCCTTCTCAACAAACCCAGTTACAATCGCCTCTTCCAACTGCAATAAATCGAAACTTTATTAAAAACCAAAGTATTATAAGTGACAAAATAATTGAACATAAAAATTAAATAAAAACTCACTTGTGCCCAAAAGGATGCTTTGATAAGCCATGTATCAAGAGTTGTATCCTTAAGAGATTTTGTATCAGGAAATTTGAAACTTCTTCGAGCATCCTTAGAAGAGTTCCACCACTTCAACCATCGTGTCTTATATTTTGGTTCAACTCGAGTAGTTACTATCTTCTGTAACTTCTCAATAGTCATTTCCGGATTGGTCATGTGTGCAAAATGATAATTTATCTACACAAATAACACATTTAGAAAATACTAAGTTAGAACTATATATATATAACCAAGTACATATAAATCAGAGAATTGCAAATGAATAAACAAATACCTCATCAAAGAAGGCGTCTCCGTTGTCTTTGTTAGCCACCGCTAGGTATTTGTCAAAAGCTTTTGATCGCAGATTTTTCACCTTTAACTTAGAAGCATCTGTCATTGCTGTCCAAACTCTAGAGGTTGTTCTTTCATTCAGAGGTGTATTCTCCCGATACTTTGCAGCAGCTTCATCAGCAGAGCTCTGCAGAAATCTCTCTCTGCAACAGTAGTACATGACTTATAGTATCAAAAAATAAAAAAATACAATTATAGTCATGAAAGAAAAAGGAAATGAATGGAAAAATTGTACCTTGTAAAGAAATGCAACAAAAATATCAATTGTCAATGGATACCATGTTGGATTTATTTTTTTTTCTTTTTTACAAATGGCGTACTCTTCTTTTGAAATAAGGTCTTTAAACTCCTCAAGCTTCAAATTACCAAACGTACGAATACATTGTAATCTGGATGTTAAGTCGGCCTTCACATGATCGTTTTCGGTAGACCTTCACAAACAATATAAAAAATTATTAAATAATAACTACGTGAATGATAATTTAATTAGATTTATGATACATAAACAAGTACAAAATCATACCAATTAATATCGCTCATGGCGTTAAGAAGAATGCCACTTTGTTTCCGTGCATCTAGAACGATGCAATCAACACTTATATGCCATGCAGGATCGCCCCATGATGTTTGTTGATGTGGCGAAACCATGCAGACAGTCGATGGTTTCCCTCATACACAAAAAACATTTTGTTGCTGAAAACCTTGAGATCTTCATCTGCAGCTAGAAAGTTTTCAAATGCATCGTTTGCTGCTTTCCAATGGGCACTCCAAGATGCACAAATTTCTTCTGTAACCGTCAACTCGGCATCTCGACCATTGTATATGGATACATAGAGGACTCGATCTCCATCTCGATATCTCATAACGAAATCGTTCTCCAAGCGCTGCACGTTAACTTTGCTAATAGGACGTACAAGAGAAAGACACCGCAAACGACATAATGGAATAAGAAACCGTGATTTAGATGAAGGCTTGATTTGCAACCGATTGATTACATTGATCGAATCCACCTTCTGTATATTGCGGAGGGCGATCTCACTCATATCAGGGTCATCTTCTGTGTCTGGGCACTCGGGTATATGAAGGATTGGACCTCCATCCTAACAAAACATAACAAAACACCATAACATAAGGATAATTAGTACTAAAGATTAGAATGATCAAATCATGAGAAGAGGCTTTCGTCAACGAAAGGCTCTACGACATGTAAAATAAAATTGGCACAAATCCCATAAAAAAATAACTCATCAAATACCAAATTTAAACAAACCTCACATAGATAGCCTTTCGTTAACGAAAGGCTCTACAACATGTAATTCAACCAACCCAATGACTTACACATTCATTTACCTCAAATTGAAATGCCACAAAACACACAGAAAGTATTGCATTTCGTCAATGAAAGCACATATGCATAGGAATGAAACAATGTTGATGTTACAAAATTTGACAACTAAATGGAAGAATTTATATCACATCAGAAGAAAGAGAGTATGCAAATACAGTAAAGAAAAAATGAAGAGAAACAGAAAAAAAAAAAAAGCAAAAATAAACCAAAAAAAAATTTAAAAATAAAAAAGAGTGACTAGAGGGGGGCTGGCTGTGAGGCCCTGGCAGCAGCATGCCCTGGCACTGGCAACAGCATGCTCTGGCCCTGGCCCAGACCCAGCCAGGTAGGGAATGCCAAAAAGGCCATTCCACCATGCCAGGGTATGGCCTGGGGCAGATACCTTGAACCCCGGGGAAGATTCCATACACCCCGGGGTAGATTCCATATACCCCGGGATAGATACCATACACCCCGGGGTAGATTCCTTCAGCCGCCTCAATATTTCTTTTCATCTTGCCCGACCCTTCGGTCCCTGCCCGTATTGCCCGATAAAATCATTCTCCTAGTCTGCCCGTCAAGCATTGTGATCGTTCATCATGGCCGTCCGCTCGTTGTTGTTGAGTAGATATCGTGACCGTTCAATTTGCTCAGTGTGGATCTTGGCAAGCTAATCGGTTTCACCCTTTCGAAACGGACCGGAACGTAGTGAACGGTGTTCATTTAAAGTGAATATGCACTAATATTAAGAGCACTCTTAAAAAATTTAGGTTCGATGACTATGTAAAGTAAAGGAATAATACTCAAAGACCCAGGTACGCGGGAGAATGATCCAAAAACAAACTCGAGCAGGACACCTGAGTCGCAAAAAAGGGTATCATCTTTAAAATGATCATGGCAATTGTCACACAAACTGCAGCGACTCCAACGTTCAAGAACGTTATGATCCGAGTACTATATATAACTAAAGCTAGTTGCATAATATACAAGCCTAAGCTGGAATATTAGATATATCACAGCGACTGTACTGTACAAAGTGGTCTCGTATGCACAAGATCTGCAGAACTGAGAGTATCGTTACGCTATCTGGGTGTCAACTGGGGATCAATGCCTCGCAATGGCGAATTCGCAGTTCGCAGTTCGTTCAATTTCTGCCGTTCCCCCAGGATTCTCGTCTGTCCACATGATCAACCGACACTCATCAGAACGGGAACTTGAAGCATGCTCTGAATACGGATTCATATGCTCTTCTTGGAACTGGAACGAGGAGAGTGCACAATACCTTGAGCTTGAAGTCCTCAAACTCCTGGCGGGTAGTGTCCAAGTGATCCTTCAAGTGCTCAACGGCTTCCAGAGCCACGGCAGGACTGTCACCGTCCACCAGTCCCGCAGCCTTGATTACGCTCGTACAGAGCTTGGCCAGCTTCTGAGCCTCCGTGTCCCGCTCCTCTTTCACTTCCTGCAACAACGTGCGCAAGCGCTCCTCCTCTTCCAAGTTTATTGCAGCCGGCTTGCCTTGCGCGGTCCGGTACTTCGCCAGCTCTTCACTCACCCGAGAATTCAGGTGCTCTGCTCGTCGCAGTTTCGAACTCAGTTCATTGTTCTGGACCCGCAAGGTGTTGTTCTCGTCCTGCTCAATCACACCCCGGACACCATCAGCCAACTGCCATCACTCACCTCACAAATAACATGCAGATTGATTGGTACCTTGATTCTAGCATGGTGTTTGATGCGCTGCTGGAGGTTCTGTTGTCCCGAGAGTGTCTTATTCTCCTGTTCCAGTTGCCCGATCTTCTTCAGCTGCGTTCGATTTTCAATCTGTCCATACCCACCGAATGAGTTCTGCTGCTCTGTATTATAACGAATTTTAAAACGAGTTTGGGATTGAATTTTTCACGAACCTTGAGCTTCTTTAGATCGGCCATGAGTGACTTCTCTCGTTCTCGGAGCGTTTCAACGGCAGCTTGTGAAGCGATGAGTTCAGCCTGCTTCTTGCTGATCATCTCCAACCAACTGCCACCAGCGAGAAAAGTGAGTCGATTACAAGTTGGGCAACTTTAAAAATGCATCAAGGGTAAGAGAGTACCTCTCCCGCTCTTCAATAAAATCGTTTAGGCGGGTTAAGATCTGTTCGATCTCCTCGTCCTGCACGAAAGAGGATTGCATTTGTCAGTCCAAATCCGAAATGTAAAATCGATATACGAAACGCCAGGAAACCAACCAACCTTCTGGAGCGATCGAGTGTCATTGTTCTTGCCTTCATCCTCCTCCTGTTCATCCAGAAGAGTCTGCGCTACATGCACAACATCAGGAATGGAAGAAAGACAAGCTTGTTGAGGAATGGGGGTGCAGATTTGCGTACCACGACGTTGGTCATGTCGGTTTTGACACCACGAAGAACACGAAGGACGTCGCGGGTCATGCTCTCGGCATCAGCCAGCTTCTCATGGAGCATGGTGACCTCGTCTTCGTGGTTCTGAAGTACATCTTCCAGTTCCTGGATGCGGCGTTGGTAGCTTTTTCGCTCTTCCTCGAGCTCCAAGTGCACCTGGTGGTTCAATTTGATGCATCCGAAGGCGGAGCCTGATCGTGTGTTGCCCTTCTTCAGCTGGATGGGAGGAGGATGCACTGCTTCCACGGAACCTTACATCCTTCTGTTCCCATTTGGAGCTTCTCCAGTTTGTTGCGAAGGAGATGCATCTCAGCTTCTCTCTCCTCGAGCATCCTATGAACGCGAACTCAAAAATCAGCGTATGCTCAAGAAAGCTCAAGAGGTGAATGAAGGAAATGTAAAGCTCATCACGAACCTTTTGGCATCTTCTCTTCGCATCTTCATTTCGACGAGTTCATCACCACTCCTGCTGCTGGCTTCCGTCAGCGCGGCATGCATTATGGACACCTGGTTCTTCAGTCCTTGCAACTCACTTTCCATTTCTTCTCGCAGCAAGCGCTGAGAGTCGCATTCCCTTTTCAAAAGCCCCACCCGTTGCCAAACGCGAGCATAGTTAGAAAGGATATCACTGTATAAAGTGGTATAGATCATGGGACTGGGCAAACCTGGGACTCAAGTGCATAGACTATGTTTTTGAGCTCCTCGACCGATCTTCCCAGAATTTCAACTTCAACCTGCTTCTCCTCAGCTCGTTTCTTGCTCAGCTCAGCCAACTGCTCACAAGATGAAACACACATGAGTTGGTGCATACGTATAATGTGAAGTATAAGCATAGCATGGATGGAAGCAAGACCTTGCGAGCTTCGTCCCGTTCGTCAGCCATGGCTTGGGCGGCCTCCAGCTGCTCCATGAAGAGATTGAGATCGGCTTCCAGTTTGTCACGCTCGGCTTCAAGCTCCTGTTTACTCTGAAGATCTGAACGCTTCTCTCATGTCATGCTCACTCTCCGTTACCATTCCAGCGACAACATCAAGCTAACAATATTATACATCCCTTCTCCACATCACTATATTCGGAATAGGCACATCTGATACAGAAACTTTGCCATGGACAGGGAGCTGCCGTCCACTGCACGGTCCCGAGATAGCTAGTACTAGGCACCGACAAAGATCTAAAACGCCTTAACATCAAACCTGTTGTTCTTACCTCAGACGAGCTACGCATCTCTCTGCACTGACCACGACTAGACATCCAGATTTCCAAAACATGGCTATGTCATCGATTGGAAAACGTGGGCAATATATTAATTGTAAACATATTTATAACATTTTTTGCTATTTCTGCAAGATGAATTGTGAAGATGACACATTCATCCACTACCCAAGCTTGAGTTTCAACGAAGTGAAGCAACTCCTTCTATCTACGCGCCCAAATCATCATAGAGAATATTTAGATTTATTTCATAGGCTTGAAATTGTAGCCTTATTTCTTGTATTGCAGCTATAGCCTTAGAGTCATAGCCTTACCTCTTATATACTTAGCAACTAAATGCTTAGATTTTATTATTACATGTTGAGGAGATCTACTCCTTGATTTTTTTCTATAAGTATGAGTATGTGATATTCTCTTTAATATTGACATAGCAAGTATGTCACTTGTCTCCTACATTATCCTTGTATTTCCACGGTTTTAGGTACTACATTTGAGGTGAGTGGATCTGTAAAATGAAGCATTTAGCAAATTATTACAATCATTACAATCAATTATCTTATTTTATTTCTACAAAATTTGTCTACTTCCACGGTTATAGGTACAACCATGACCCACGGTTTTAGGGTATATTTCTACTTAAAATAATAAATTTATCTATTGTCAACATAATAAATTTATCTAATCATGATATACGTTTTTATTCACTATAAATATAATTATAAAAACATATTTTTTCCCTCAAGCTCACAAAGTCATGCTCATTGCTCGCAAGCTCGCATTTCTAGGCTCACTTCCTAGCGTCGTTGGTTAGGAGGGGTCGTTATATTTGGGATTGTCACTTAATGTTATACAACATTGATTATTGCAATAAAGAATACTTGATAACTAAAGAAATTATATCCAAGTTCTTGAATTAGAGCTTGAAGCCAAATTAATTCTTTCGCGGCTAGTAGCAGTTGTAGAAATATACTCAGCTTCACTTATAGACAAAGCAATAACAGATTGTTTTCTTCTTTGCCATGATAATAGACAAGTAGAATCAAGTTGAAAAATATATCTTGAAGTAGCCCGACGAGTGTCAACATTACCAGCCCAATCAGCATCACTCCAACCTTGAAGAAGATGGTGTGTAGAAGGAGGTAATCATTAATATTGAATCATCAATATATAATCCAAGGAATATTAAGAATGTGTGTATCTGTTATACATAAATATTTGTGTGAGATTCACGAGCGAAGTCTTGTCTTAATGAGTAGGACTCTAGAAGTTCATACCCGTTACAAGCAAATTGTTTGAGGCTGTAGAGAGACTTCAATTATTGCCATACTTTGTGTTCATTACGAAGTTTTTAAGTTAATATTGTTAAATTTGGTAAAATCTTTCCTACATATAGACGAAACGATACTATACTATACTATACACAACGTTTTTGTATAAATCTAATTGTTGTATCATATTCTAGTAAGCATTGAAGTAAACCTTGTGTTTGATCAATGTTTGCTAAAACATTTATGATACTTCTATGTAATTTATATTGGTTATATTGTACAATTTATGTATTTTTGCAAATGATGTGAGCTTCTTGACGGCTTCTATAACACAATTTCTAAAAAGGTTGTTTGAAGCACAATATATACGAACGATAGATTTATTAAATGATCTTAAACAATAATTGGACACATGTAATTGATATTTTAGTCAATTGTAAATAATTTTAATAAATTAAACAAGATCTTCATAATTTTTTCACAAGCCGATGTTGTTTTTGAGAAGAAATTCAACATTGGACAACATATACATGGTCAAAACGAAATATCTTTAATTGAGTCTTGAAATTTGTAAAAAATAAGTTATAGCCAACTTATCTTTTGTTGCGATAAAGTTTCATCTCATAAACAATCATTTTTTACTTTGAATCAAATAAGTTTTATCTGCTTAAATAAATTTTTTAGAGTTTTATGAAGTTGTGGATTATTATTAGCAAATAACTTTGCTTGAGAAAGAAATGTACTATTTTGATGTTCATTCAATATCAATTTTAGTTATTCATCCCATTCTTTCCACTTGATATAAAAGTGTTATATATATAAGATTGATAAATTATTTTCAAAATGAATTTCATTGCAAGTCAAATTTATAGTGTCTGTAATTATGATAGATTCATTTCAGATTTTATTACAGTTCACTTTTTTATTTTTAATAATATGATTGCACTCATTTTTAAAAAACAATTCAATGGAACCATATTCATTTTCTTTAGTTGTATCAGCTTTATCTTTTATGATGCTTGTTTTAATCTTTGTAAAATGACAAATCACATGATCAATTTTTAAAAAAAAAAAAAATAAAAAAAAATAAAAAATAAATCTTTTGAACCAAAAATCTTAAAGCAATTTTTTTAATTCGTTGAATATTTGAACATCAAAGCTTACAGAGTATAATTAAGCTCCAAACTCTAAAACATTTTTTTTCTTCTTTTTATGTATTTTTGTGTACTATTTTGAATATTTCTTGTTAAATTTGCATAATTTTTTCAAATGCAAAATTCATTTAAATCATTACGGTTTTTATATTTATCATTACCTACATTAATTAGATTTCTCAAAAAACAATCATCATGATCTATTTTTTCACATATATCAAATGAAATTACTCTGAATTTTATTTTTTATAATTTTATATTTTATATTAGTAGGTTTTTTATAAAAGTCATTGTTTACAATATTTCTAATATCCACATTGCTTTGATAAATCAAACTTCAATTTTCAATGTTCATCATTTGTGATTGAGTGTCTATTTTTTCTTTTTTATGTGTACTCGTTTTTATGTTTGTTGTTAATTAGATTTTTCAAACATTGTCTTTGATTCCAAGTTTATCATTTCAATTTTTATAGTTTCCAGGGGCAAAATTATTCACATGTGTAGATTTAATTTTTTATAGGTATAAAATTGCTCAAACCAAAAGCTAAATAAACTTGATTTGATTTGATTGATTAAATTTAGAATCTTCTTTTACTATTATTTTTTCCACTATCAGTAGACCATACATAAATTAGTCTTTCCAAGTAATGAGGTATTTATTTAATTGCCGTAAAATCTCCCCAAAGACCTCCTCGTCTTGCACTTAGTGACATTTTTGGGTATATTGTTGTGCATTAAATATTCTTGTATGTAAATCATGCAACGAATCTTCATTTAATTTGAACTCAAGTGTTACCAAAGCCTTTGATGTATCTAAATATATACAAAATGCAAAATGTTGCATTCTATTTATTCTAAGGATTTTAGATGAAATATCATAATATAAAAGATATGCTATAGTTAAAAATGAACATATGTATGAGTTGTATTACAATGTGATAATTTCTTATCTATAAGTATCATTATTGTTTTTTAGTTTTGTACACAAGATAATCTTGGTCTTAAAAAAATATGGTTTATACAGCTTTGTAGTTAAACTTACTATAGCTTAGCTCCATTAATAAAATATATAATACTAAAATGTTTCAAAATTTTAAAATAAATGCACGACACCTTTTTAGCAACACCGTCAAGAAATCAATCAAAACTGTAATGGCACAAGCGTTTAGGTAGAGGCGTTTAACAAAAGCGTTTAGGTAGAGGCATTTGGCAAATGCATTTGCGCAGAGGCTTTTAGCAAAAGTGTTCAAACAAAATCATATGAACATTAACTACAAATGAAAATAGGGTTCTACCGAAGATTATTTTTAAAAAAAATATGTTAATCTCCAGATGAAAATAGCGTTTATCCAAAGATAAAAAATCTTCAAGCGTTCATTTGTACATGAAAAATTTGTGCTAAGATACTCCTACATTGCTACTACTATTAAGTACTCCTAGATGCTCCTACATTATTACTACAATTAAGTTTTTTTTTGTATCTGTGAGTACATAGATTGCCTTCATTTTCTTTATTGTCACTCCCTGAAATTGCGGTGCCTTCATTTTCTTTATTGTCAATCCCTGAAATTGCGGTTAAATCATGCGTACAACTAGCAGAATTCCACGATTAGAAGCACACAAATTTAAAGAACTATAGTTACCAATATCTATATTTTCCTGAAATCATTTAGCATAGCCTTAGGTGTGAGCCAAAAAGTACCTTTGATCCGAGATGAACTAAGCATCTTCATCACTTCGCCTCTCGGAAGCTTCAAAAACTGCTCTTCTGTCATTCTTACTGAAATTTCAACCACTAGCCTCCACGATACATGGTAACTGATTGGTAATTGTTGAAATCTTCTTGCGAAGATGTGCTTTCTTCGTAACAACTTAAGAGATGTGATAGACCCTGCAGTAGAAACCATTTTTCATGACGATAAGCTTAGAGAGGTTACACTTCCTACAAACGTGCTCATAAGGGGTCACTATTGGACTCGCAATAGAATATGGCTCATAAACTTACCAAAAAAATGAAACAAGGAAAGCAATTTCTACATTTCATATATATCTACAAAACAAAATCAATTGAAAATGATTTTGACAATATAGAGTACCTCTTTTATTGAAGTTGGAGTTTTTGAATACAACTTATTTTAGATAGATTGTAATCCCATTTGCACAAAGCTGTCACCAACCGAGGTTATAATTATAATTTCTTCAGGCACCACAAGCCTTGGCTTGGTGGTTAGGGCTTAGGCCCCAATGAGGAGGTCGTGGGTTCTATTCCCCATGCCGGCATGGTGCTCACCACTATAGTCCACCCAACTATTGTGGGGGGTACTTGGACCTTGTTGTATGGGTACCTCAAAGCCCTTTGGGATGATACTATGTTAAGTATCTTCAAGGCATTAGTAACTAGGCTAAAAACTAGCGTAGTTATAGTGTCCACCCTCGAGAGGGGGAAGTAGTATTGTTTCAATTTCCCCTTGTCCGGTGGCCATCGGGATATTAGCATTACGAACGGACACTTCATTCACGCCGGCCCCTTGGAAAGGGACCGGAGTTTCTATCTATCTATCTATAATTCCTTCTGTTTTTAAATACTGCCCATTAGGTTGCAAAAATCTAATGTTTTTGAACAAAATCATGACACAATAACCATTATTGAAAGCTTCAACAATTTTGTTGAATTATTCTGGAATTGCGAAGTGAGTGCCAAAATGTCGTTGTCATTTTTGGTGTATCCATCAGCTATAATCAGCTGATAATAACGCCCTAATTGACCTTTAATACTAAAAACATAAACACAAATGGGTGTTGTTTCCCATTGTTCATATGAGTGTTTGCGAAACACAGCAATGCTATCGCTTTGAAAAAAACTTAGAGATGAAGTCATTTTCACCACAATTGGTTATAGTCGTCACAGACGCGGTAGTCTGAAACTTCAACACAATATGCAAATCACCCTTCTCAAAAGACTTCTCACATTTTGAAATTACACCAAGGTTCATCATGCGAATAAATGACCCAACGTTCAACCTTCCTTCATGTTGTTGAATCCATGGTCCCGATTTTCACTATTCAGTTCATAATCAAGTTTAGAGGACATGCATAGATTAATATCGAGAAGATTCTCTGAAAAAGATAAGCTCCACCATTCTCCTCAGAGAATAGGGCCACCTTGCTTTTGAAAGAAAAAAAATAAAAAAACAAAAGAATAAAAATAAAATTGTTTACGAAATGATTTTGATATGATGACTTTTCTTTAAATAATCAAGATGAGGGATATTTAAGTTACAATTTTGTTTATTGGGGTTCCGTTGATGTAGTTTTTTACACACTAAAGAGGCCATCCAAGAGAAATGATGAGGATGTAACCATACCAAACATCCTCTAAAGTCTTGTTTTTCATGATCCCAAACGAGATTTTCAAGTGTAAATAAGTCCCTGAAATTCATGGGCTTACACAAAGTGATCAACATTGTGGAGGAAAAGGAAAACATTTTTAATTAGTCAACTCATACTAGCCAAACCAACAAAACATAAGAGAAACAAGAACAACAAAGGGTACTCATATCAAGACTACTAAGGGTGAGAGCCATCAAATTATAAAGTGTGACTTAAAGCATGAGACTTATTTACACTTGAAAATCTCGTTTGGGATCATGAAGAACAAGACACATATTATCAAAACAACCAGTGAACAAGTATCACTATGAGCAAGCAAATATATGGAGACAAAAAAACCATATGCATGTGGTTTCAATCTTAATGTCCAATTGCTTTGTTTTGTTATTTTCTCTTAGTTTTTAGATAAAACAAAACCACAAGACTTCCAATGAATGCACACGATTCCGCCAGAGAAAGCATGGAAGTGTTCCTCCACTAAAAATGTTTGATTAGCCTAAAGGCGGCCTAAAGTATCATATGGCCATGTGAAGCATCAAATGTTCGCCTCACGTATCTTAATCAATTTGGTGACCGTTTGTGCATGGTCATAACTTCAACTATTGGACTGAAAAGGAACTAAAGACAACATGCATACACTACTATCAAGAACGAGATTTTGTGCAAAAGTTTAAAAACTCATCTTGTGGTTAAAGAAGAGTCTATTGATACTCGAGAGGCCACCCAAGAGGATTTAATGTCACATATTGTCTAGTCTTTTAATAATCTCTACCAAATATTTTAAGTGCAAATAAGTTCCTCAAAATAAAATAAAAATGGGAGAACGCACAACGATTAACGTTGTGAAGAAAATGGAGAGGGATTAGGTCATTTATTAAATTCAAAAAGACAACATAAGAATTTGAAATATAAGAAGATGCATGATTACAATTGATCACAATAATGTCTATGCCCAACTTCTATTTCTTCTAGACTTCTATCTTGAATGTATGATGATGAATGATAGAGGATTAGTGTTCATCCCTTAAATCTTCTAGTTTGAAACAAAAAAACGAGGAAACAAATGAACATTGAGAAGAAAAGAGGAGAAAAGCAAGGGAAAAGTGTAAATACAGAGGGAATAAGATGAAAATGAGGAAAACAAGGAAAATCAAGGAAAACAAAGGAACAAGGGCAATCAAGGGACCTAATGCAAAGGGGAGGAAAAGGGGAATAAGGGCAAAGAGGAGGAAACAAGGAAATGAGGGCAAACTAGTAATGAAGGCAAACTAGTAACGAGAGAAAACGGGGGAACAAAGAAAAACGGGTAACGAGAGAAAACGGGGGAACAAAGAAAAACGGGTAACGAGGGCAAATGGGTAACGAGAGAAAACAAGGAATGAGGACAAAAGCAGGAACGAGAGCAAACGCGATACGAGGCAAAAGGGTTATAAGGGCAAAGAGGGGAAAACCGGAGGAATGAGGAATAACATGTGAACAAAGGAAAACGTGGGAACGAGGAAATAGAGGCAAAAATGGGCAAAAACAAGGGGAAATTGAAAACTAGGGAATGCAAGGAGCGTGAAGAACATGGGAACACAAGGAGCACATAAAACAGAGGATCCTGAGGATGTATATTATGGGTCTTTATGGACCTTGTTGTATGGGTACCTCAAAGCCCTTTGGGGGGATACTATGTCAAGTATCTTCAAGGCATTAGTAACAAGGCTAAAAACTAGCGTAGTTATAGTGTCCACCCTCGAGAGGGGGAAGTAGTATTGTTCCAATTTCCCCTTGTCCGGTGCCCATCGGGATATTAGCATTACGAACGGGACCGGAGTTTCTATCTATCTATCTATGGGTCTTTACACTAATAGTACAGAATCCTTGTGTGAGAAGCCTTTTTATTGAAATTGCTACATTTTTATTCACTGATCCTATTCCTCTGTACATATATTGCGCACTTTTAAAGGGTATACCACTAATAAATTTATCTCAATTCTTCTCTTTGTATATTTTCCTCCTATCTTGTACACTTTCCAAACAATTTTCAGTTTTGATCAGAAAGAATGTGATCCTTCCCTTTCCGAAACTTTCGCATCAGTTTGCCAATTTTGATAAAAATGAATGTAGTAAATAGTAACTGTGTCATACTTTTTTGGAAATGTTGAAAATACAGATTGAAATACATGCAATCCATTTGCCTCGATAAACACTCATTTCAAACATTCACAAGTTAGGGCACAAATGACTCCAAAACAACCCAAACAAAAAAAACTTACTGAATAAAAAATGAGATAGTTCTTTAAGGACCCATGGGTTTTGATGGGCTCTAAAATGGTAGGTATTATTTACAACCTGAGGCGGGGATGATTGAAATGGATCCGGAACCGACTTTTCGAAGAGTCGCAGAGATGATCACAAGCTTCAAACCCGGCACATTCACCGAGATCCTCTACACAATCAACAACGTACCTCATCTTTGAAACCACTTCAATCAAGCAAAGACGCAAACTTGACTAGAGACAGAGTGAGATTCTCTCAAGGGTCCCGTCCCCACTGCGGTCCTAAGTCTGGTCTTCCTCTGTAAAAATGTATTCTCGCCATGTTTTATTATTCATGGCCATTTTGCTTGGTGTTGTATTGTTCAAATCCCGACCTTCTTGTAATAACATTGCTTGATCAATAGTTGGCAAACCCCGCAGTGACCTCTCCATTGAAGTCGGGTCCGAGTAGTACTACCCAACAAAGACACCTCCGTATTTACGTGTATTTTGTATTGCGGCGCCACTGCTTTGCCTCCTCCGCTCGCATCATTATGTTCTCTCGATGCAAACTTCTTCATGTTCTTCATACTTTCTCCTAACATGCGCAAAGACGGTCGCACACTCTGTCGCAATTGTTCTCATCTCCGTACACAATCGAAGAACATCACATGACTCTTAAAACTTTATAACAATTTAGAGTTCCCGAAAGGACGGCCCGATATAATGCGATTTAGATGATTAAGGTTCAAACCTGGGAAAAAATATCTCGGAGTTGCTTGGGTGCTTGAATATTTGCCCGAAGACACAAATCGAGCTATGACATCATAAAGAGTGTATCGAAGGTAGTCGGCGATGTCATCGTATAAATGCCAAGGATAACCTATGAAAAATTTCCCGTGGGGAGGTTCCCAAAGGACGCGCGTTCAAATCGAGACAAGGATGCAACAAGGAAACAACGTTATTAGTCTCGTGACAATTGGATGCATGAGTTTCCGCATAATTAATTCCGCAATGTGACTAGACTCACCAACTTGTCAATGTCCGAATCGACATGACTATTTCATGATAGCTTTGGTGGATCTTATCGTCTCTATACAGCGTCCGCTCGGGATGTCGGGACGTGATCAAGCCGAGTGTCCTTAATGTACTCCTCAACACATCCGCATCGAAACCACCATTGAGATGAATAAGCAATATTCACGAGAGCACGAGTACATAGCACTTATAGAGCGTATGAGATTGGTACCTCTCAAAGAGAAGTGGCGGCGGTCGCGAAGTTTTTAGCTACAAGCTTGTGAAGAGTATCTCCAAAGATAAATCGGTTGGATCGCTATGTTGACGATCGACGACATGCCAAACCCCAATAAAATCATGGAAAATCTAGCCATTGGCAATGTCCATCGCCTGGATCCAAGTATCGTGATGATTATGAAGAAATGGAATGCAATGGTTGCCACAAGTAAAAGCATACCCCATTGGTCTTTGGTGGCGGTATTCCTTTCAAAAATCTCTGACTCACCGCCGCTAAGTATGTTTTATCTCCTTGAGAATTGAAACACATTAGACTCGAACGAGTTCTTCATTCAAGTTTTTGTCTTTGTGCGGCCTAAGAAGGGCATTTCATCAAAAAGAAGTACGGTCACTATGTACAAGTGTTGAAGATTCTGAGCCTAAAATGTCTCAAGTTGAGATATTTTATGAACTTGCATGGACAATCGAGTGTGGAATAATCGTGCAAGCTTGATGCGGAGCGATGGTGCTGTGGAAATGTGTTGGTCGGTAGCGCAGGCAAAAATCTACGAAATCTTGAAGAATGCGTGGCCGTGGAATGCGGAATCCACGAAATTGTGGATGAGATATGCGCAGGGCAGGGATGCAGCGAGGGTGGGGGTGGGCAAGATGTCCGGATTTTGAGACGTTGGAAAAATGAGAGGGTCTACACTCTACAGCGTAGGGTGTTGGGTTACCTAACTCTGCGCCTCTGCAGCCTTTTTTTTTTAAAATCAGTGCGTATGTTCATTTGTCTTTTACTGACGAAGCGGGTGCCTCACTAATCGTGCAGATGTAAACTATGACGTCGTCACATGCATGCAGTAGGAAATAGAAATAATCGATGGTGCAAGTTCGATCCTTCAAACCGAGTTTGAATCACGTGAACTGTTTACTCACAGTATTATTAAACATAAATGACCAATAATTCTGATCATTCTTCTATTTCGATGACAAGCTTAGTTACCAATTATCCTACCTCCTTCGATCAGTCAATCATTCAATTCATGAATCTATAACATTTCATTTCCATTGTCGGTGCGGTGTACAAGTTGATCGCATACCAACTTAGTCTGCAATAGAAACGGAACAGTAGTTCTTAGTATCATTGCTTCAATACGTACATGCGAACGTACTAACCTTCATCTCATCATCATGCCATCTCAAGAGTTCGTGAACTTACAGACCGTCCTGCATGGAAACTGCCGAGGAGGTGACGAGTATGTACCTGATGTTGCAGAAACGTAGCTCTCGAAGTCGCCTCCCCAACTGAATTCACGAAGGCGCTCCAACCTCTTTACTTCAGCTTCCGGTCAATCTCATCGAAGCTCGAGACAGTGTGGCTCGATCAGACGTCATCATTCTTCAGCGTATCGAATATAATCTGGCCTATTCCGTGCTCACGAACCCCCAGCCTTAAGTTTGTCCAGACTGCAGCTTGCATCCAAGACCCACAAACCCACACCCATGATCCATAACCCACAACCCTAAGATCCTCGACTTGAGTTTGTTGTTCAGACCTTCAACACATGTCAAGGCAGAGGGTACAGTTACTCGGATGCACGAACTCTCTCTAGACTCCTGATTCTTACGAGTCGATTCCTAAGTCAATCTCGTGTTCAGCACGAGGCTTGAGGGAAGTACAAAGATACTCCGCGGCCTTCAGAAATTCCCACGTACTACACCATGAAGATTCAAACATGTTTGAAGGCGTGACGGTCCATGCAAGCTGTGGAAGCTTCGTATCATCATCAATCAACCCTAATTGTGGAGTGAACCTGTGTGATGAATTCAAGCTGACAGGTCCAAATGAAGCCTCCATCGCAACACCAAACAAATTTAACGTAGACCTGCCTCCAGGGGTGTTTCCTTTCTGCTCGAAATTGAACGGAATAGGCTCGAATCCGATCACAATTATGGCTTTGATAATTAGACACTTTGATCGATTGCCGAAACCCTAGCTCCTCGAGCTCTCGCATTGATCGACCGTCGAGGATTTGGAGGTGGCGCGGCGGAGGAGGTGACGGATTGATACGCACAAACACTCATGAGACCACAAGTTACTTAATCATGAAAATAATGATCAAGAATACTGGACATTACAGTTACTCCCTCCCTGGCCCCTGCACGGTTGATTCATGATAGTGTTCAGACTCCTCTCGTAAATCGAGCTTATTGTCATGATTATGCAAATTGGGTCGTGAACTAAGCGCGCTTGAGCGGTTGAATCGGAACAAAATCAATCAAGAGATGACCGTCGTCCTTAAACCCTAATGAAACGAACCCTGGTGCGATGCTTCATTCAAGCAAAGACTTGCTGCGATTCCCGTGTTTAGCATAGCCCCTACCGGTCTGAAGCAAGCTAATTGTGCCTTCTCAATCGTACCACGATTCGATGACCGTTGCATTTCCGAGAAAGCGGGAGTTCAACTAGAGTCTAGAGCACCATAGTTGCACCTTTCCCTTACAATAGAGTACGTAACAATGGTATTGCCAGACGTGTGCTATTCCAATCACGCCTTAGTAGAAGGGCACCTATCAATCACTAATGTTCATGCAATCACACCCCGCCTCTTTGCATGTCTGATAACTGGGTACTTAGGTGGGTCATGTAAACGAAACTTTTGTCTCACCACCACCACGAGAGTAATGTACGCAGAATGTATGGATTCGATCAAGACTATTCTCTCACCAAAACCCTAGCTCGTAGCGCCTTGATCGCCTGACCGATTGAAAAGGCAACCGACAACATATTTGTACAAGATATTTATGCATGCAGATGATGATCAAGAAAAACGTCACACTCTTTGTCGTTGAAGGAAGTTGCTCATTGTCATTAGGCAAATTGGTTTGTAGTGTAGGCAGAAATGAGGAGTTTCGGAGTTGGATGCTTCATTATTGTAAGCAACGAGTGGGATTGATTAAGAGTGGATTCAATCTGCCCTTAAACTGCCCTTAAACCCTAAACCCTAGTGCGACTCCCTCATCAGGCAATACTTGACAACAATGACACGCCTCCGTACCAAATGGATTCTGTGCTTGCACATGTGTCAGTACATGTTTGAATTCGATCCGCCTCACTCATGTATTCATCTAGAAATACATCCTCCAAGCTTCCTTTCTTCCTGTTTGATCCATTGTGCATTTTGATGGAGTTGTCTTCATCTCATCCTTCCCACTTCCCTCTAAAAGTTTCTATGAATTTGAAACCTCTCCTCTCAGCAATCTGTGTGCATGGGAATTGATGCACGAGCCAGCCATACGGATGTAGCAGCTCTGGTTGTGTAATGGCAGCCGCATCAACGATAATCTCCGCCCACCAACAAGGCATGTGGCTCCAATCATGAGACAGACGACATGCTCCCTGAGATTTTCATTCCTAGATGACGAAGCCAGGAATGCACGTAACACTCAGTAAGATACCCTATCGGAAGCTTAGGTCTAAACAACTTGCTTCTTATGGGGTGAAAATTTGGAGCATTTGCAAGCATTGTGATGAAGTGATTTTGTTGGCACTCAGATTCAAGAAGTAGCAGCTATGGGCTGGATCGCTCCTCAGCAATGGGATCCGTCATGCCGAGGAAGCGGCGGCTCCAAAGATGCGCAAGCAAAAACGGCCTCCTTTTCGACAAAGAAAGATTCCAGCAAAGGTGTCGGTGCGGAGGCGGAGACGGAGGAGAAATTGCAATCCGATAATATTCGGTTCGTGTCAAAGACCGAGCGGGAAGGGAAGGCCCTGCTGGCTATGCATCTCCGCAGGAGGATTGACATCCGAGTTTCCGTTGTAAACAGTCAACGTCCTGCATTCATCCTGCCAATGCAAAGTCAGTCCATGATGGGGCAACAGACGGCATGGAATAGCTGCCACTTTCGAATCGACCAGCAGGTGTAGCTCACCTGTTGCACGCTGCTTGAATTTTGTGCGGCGGGGCTTGGTGACGGCGCTTCGTCGTTGTCGGATTCGGCAGCAGCGTCGTCATTGCCGACATTTGTCGCCGAAGACGGGAGGTTAAACTCTGTAAATTCTACTAACCAGAACGTCTGAAGCCTTGCCTCCATGAACCTAAAATGAACTCTAAACAGCCGCGCAGAACTGAGGCCCAACCACTTCCTTGGAAACCTACTCTTGTACAACTACATTCTCTTAACCCCTAAAGATCCAAGAAAGCCGAAATGGCTTTTTGCTGTTTTGGGCAAGCTCGTTGAGTGCTTTAAAATTATTTTTGAAGCTCGATTTTTCTGATGAGGTTCCCTACACTACATAGTTTGTGCAGTAAATTTTTTATGGATAAATTCCATTTTTAGAGTTTTTGGGAGCATGTTTTAGTTTTTGACCCCAACTGGGGCAGATCGGGCTGCCTTTTGCACCAATGAGAGGTGAGTCCGTGCAACGGGCGGCCTTGAGGGTCAGGGGAAAGGATTTGCGATGGGCAGCAGCTGTGGAGTGGGTTTAGAGGTAACCCTCGACAGCAATGAAGGAACTTGGCATATATTCGGTCACCTACCATTCTAACACCATGATCCAGAGGCCTTTATTACTGACATCTTAGTAAATGTACAACGTTCCAAGGCAGTTGCCATTTCATAGTTTGAATTCAAAATTTTGTGCTTACAACTTTCACAAAACCGCATGTAGTCATGGCCAACGTCAATTTTGATGCAAACTTGAACAACTTCCATCATTTGCAGTGCAGTCTTGAATCAAGTCCTGTGATTGTCGACACTCATGAGCCAAATGTTTGTCTACCTTTGTTAGATTTTGATGTACAAAACCAACGAGAGTTCTCTGAGGATGTTCATATCTTGACAAACGGTCCATTCACATGCTGCAAGACTGAAAATATATGTTGTGAGGGTCATGATCGGCACTGTGAGGGTGGCTTCATCGTTCAGAGAAAACCGCCACTTTGCATTGGGTTGTTGAATTCGGCCAAGGGAGCTACAACTTGCTGTGAGGTTTGCATTCCCGAAGGAGTCGAAGATCTCGGGTGCCACTTGCCGAGCGAGGAGAATCGGCCGGTGGAGGTGCGGCTCCTTCGAACTCGAATCTGCAAAGAACTAGCTTGCAAAAACTCGAGCTATAGCAAAGAATTACACACCGCACCCATTCGCCGCACCGGGTGGGAGTGTCGCCAACCTTGGCTGCGCGGCCGCGAACGTTCACTATCCGCCACCGCAGCAGTGGGAGTGTCGCGGACTGAGGGTGGCGCGCGGACCTTCTTTGGCCATTGTTGGCGGTGGGAGTGCCGCGGACTGAGAGGGTGGCCGCGGACCTTCACTGTCCGGCCACTTTGCATGTGGGAGTGTCGCCGATCCTCGGCGCGTGGAAACCACGGTGGGAGTGCCGCCGATCCTCGGCTCGTGGTCACATTGCGGTGGGAGTGCCGCCGATCCTCGCGCGTGGGCATTGCGGTGGGAGTCTTTGTCGATCTTCACCGCCTGGACCAGACGACGTTGAAGCGGCCCCAAGAGTCCGATCTGTTTGCATCGACATAGAGGATGAATCAGTGCTAGTATTGTGAATCGCCTCCGTACATGGGCACAAAAGAAGCGGTTGAAATCAGACCAAGTTCGAGATCTAGTGTGTCTTGTGGATCCTCCGTATTTACGTAGCTTACCGATTCGAAAAAAACTAGAAGGTGGCCGAAGGAGCCAGAGGCTAATACTTATCGACACCATTTTTACAGACAAACAGCTCACATTCTAGGCTTTAGAAATCAGGAAATATTTGAGGAAGAGTTCCTTGAAATTGTACGGTCGATTTGGCCAGACCAAAAACATGCCACCACGAAAACCATGGAAGAGAGGGAAGCAGGTAACTCACTTCCATGACTTCTCATGAATATAATTGAATATTCATGACATTTTCAAGTATTCTAATGCATGATATTATCTTTTGCACAATCAGATGGAGTGGGATGGAATTCCACTCAGAAGGAGCTCTAGATTGGTCCAAGAACCTACCCCGGACTCACTGGATATTATGGAAACAACAACTGAAGAACAACACTTACCGGCTTCACTAGAGGATCTTCCAGATCTTGGTCCGCAGGGCGTTGATCTCGTGCCACTTCCTGATATGGAGGTGGACTTTGATGTAGCCTACCTCACCTCTGAAGATCAAGGACACGAAGGTTACTCGGATTCAGAGCAAGAATTAGACAAAAGTGATGACCAAGAGGACAATGAAACTGTAGGAGGCGGCTTGGAAGAGATTCTTTGGCCGCCCGAACTCCTCCTTCAGGCTGGAAATTATGGGCAACGAAGACACAAAAAACGAATTGTTGAGCAAGGAGAGTTCGATCGTGAGAGGCAAATTCATGAGCGTCAAGGCGGGGGCTCATCAAGCAGAGTTGGAGAAGATTGGGTGAGAGAGATCAGAGAGGTTGCTGATGTTGACGAGGCTGTACAGGCAGTCGCCGGAGAGGAAGCGCATGGGTCAGTACCTGTATGCGGCAGTGGAGGGGACTTCGGAGCATCGGCGGTCCAAGGGAGGTTACAGGCAGTGGCCACGACTTCGGAGCATCGGCGGCGCATGGTTTCCGCTGGCCAGCGCAGCATCTGTATCGCTCAAGGCGGAGATCCAAACGAAACTGGTGGTGGTAGATGGGGCCCAGCGGAGGTCTCCAACAACGGCAACTTGGAGTCAGCCCAAGGGCGGGCGGCTTTAGGTGCCCAAAGCACAAGTCAAGCTCCTTTACAAGGTACGTGTCAACATGTTGGGCCAGGGTGGGGAGCTCTTTCGACTGCTGGTTTGGAACAGAGGTTAGGGGATCCTGAAGCTGGTATTTCTAATGCACATGCTTTTGAAGATGGTCTTTCTAATGCACATGGGTTTGATAATTCACATGATGGAAATGAAAGCGAAACAATGCCCAATATTGAAAGTGAATCTGAATCTGACAGGGAAGATGGAAATATGGGTGATGGGATCAAATGGGATTTTAGGGATGAGACATGGGGAAACCCAAACTTTCTCTACAATTCCATGCCAATTCCATTTAGTGGGAATAAAAAGGGTCCAACATCTAACTGGCGTGTTCTTCCTACTTTCAAGCAGTTGTTTGCATTATTTTGGACTCCAATAATGATGAGTGCCATAGTAGTGGAAACAAACCGCTATGCTAACACCCCAATCGATGATAGGGGTAATATACGGGGTGGGTCTAGATGGGTGGATTTGACTATCAGCCGAGCTTGAGGCATTTTTGCATTGTCTTTGTACATGGGGTTGAAGGTCCAACCCAATTGTTCTACTTATTGGATGCGTGATCGTTTTTTTGTTGTCCGATCATATCCGGTATTTTTACCCGTGCTAGGTTCCGGGAGTTGAGACGTTGCCTTCACCTCACTAATTTTGGGGGTTAGTAGAGGGGACCCGGGATACGATAAGATAGGCCGACAAGATGGTTGATTGATTCTATTAGAGATCGTTGTAAGTTGGCATGGAATTTGGGTAAGCACTTTACAATAGATGAGATGATGATTAGATACAAAGGTACCTACTCACCCATTCGCCAATACATGCCCAAAAAACCCCAAAAATGGGGCTTGAAGGTATGGTGTTTGGCCTGCTCAGTCTCAAAATACGTTTGGAATTTTGAGCTCTATTGTGGCAAACCCACTGCTATTGTACCTCCTTTACCCGCAACACACATAGGTGAGCCTCATCCTCCACCTGGTGATGCCAAGTTGGCTCACAATGTTGTTATGCGATTAGTTGATGGTTTACACAATGTAGGACATTGTGTAACCATGGACAATTTCTTCTCAAGTGTTGGCCTTTTTATTACCCTATTATCACATGGAATTTATGCTTGTGGCACTATTCGTCAAAATCGGGTTGGTCTCCCATCGATTTTGAAGAATATTTCTGCTTTCAAAAACTCACCGCAGGGAACCACACTTTGGCGGATGCATGACAACCGAGCCTTATCTTGTGTGATGTGGAAGGATAAGAGACCAGTTCTTTTACTTTCTACTCACAGTGTGCCAATTCAAGCGCCTTGTGAAAAGAAAGTAGTTACAGTACCTAGGCGGAATGGAGCAACTAGGACTTTGATTCAGACTTCTCCTATTTTGAAGGATTACACCACGCACATGCGTGGTGTAGATGTTGCAGATCAGTTACGTGCCTCTTATAACTGTCAGGTCCGTACTCACAAGTGGTGGCATAGGATATTTTTCTTCCTTTTAGATGTGACGGTGGTGAACATGTACATTATTTATCTTGAGTGTTTAGCAAATGTAAACCGGGGTCGTACACCTAGGACTCCCATGACACACTTGCAGTTCAAAAAAGGCTTGTGTGAGGCTCTTTTGGCTGACTGGGAAATGAGAAACCAAGAGCCAACAGACATCCCTCCTCTGCCATTGCGACCGGTAATTTGCACACCTAGATATAGTCAATTGCGACGCAAATGTGTTGTGTGTAAAACTTGTGAGCCACATTATTATTGCCACAAGTGTGGGGACAAATGGATGTGTTTGAACAAGGGGTGCTTTGAGAGATGGCACACGGCTTTGGCAATGCGTGGAAACCGGCCAAATTGAATTATAGGTATGTTCTTTTCCACTAAACTTTTTATTGTCATTGACTTCAATTGTTTGGTTCTCTTTTCTCATACAAGATTCTCTTTTCAATTTGGACCTACTTTCAATGATTTGCATGATGGTCTAAAAAGTGAAAACCCACTAGTATATCATATGATAAGAAATGAGGACATTTGTTGACTCACTAAATTTTATTTTTGAACATTCGATTTATAAAAACTATGTTTCTCAAACATGAAAACTAACTAGTATATCATATGATAAGAAATGAGGACATTTGTTCACTTACTTCTACTAGCACCATTTTATTTTCATAGAACAATTTTGCTTCGATTTATAAAGGCCAACTATGTTTCTCAAACATGAAAACTAACTAGTATGTCATATGATAAGAAATGAGGACATTTGCTCACTTACTTCTTCTAGCACCATTTTATTTTCATAGAACAATTTTGCTTCGATTTATAAAGGCCAACTATGTTTCTCAAACATGAAAACTAACTAGTATGTCATATGACAAGAAATGAGGACATTTGTTCACTTTCTTCTACTAGCACCATTTTATTTTCATAGAACAATCTTGCTTCGATTTATAAAGGCCAACTATGTTTCTCAAACATGAAAACTAACTAGTATGTCATATGATAAGAAATGAGGACATTTGCTCACTTACTTCTTCTAGCACCATTTTATTTTCATAGAACAATCTTGCTTCGATTTATAAAGGCCAACTATGTTTTTCAAACATGATAACTAACTAGTATGTCATATGATAAGAAATGAGGACATTTTGGTTTTACTTTCACTAGCACCATTTTATTTTCATAAAACAATCTTACATACTCTCATGGAGGCCAAATATTTTTTTCAAACATGAAAAGTAATTAGAATCTTGCTTAGAATAAATCCTGAATAGGCTTGGTTGCAGGTGTTTGGAGGCCCAGTGCCCCCCTGTTGGGTCAGTGAGCTCGGATTGAGCGAATGTGGAGCTCGTCGTCGTGGGGGAGGAGGTTTCAGCAAGAATGTGGAATGAGCCAGCGTGGAGGGGAGGTGGATTCAGCCGGCGTGGAGGGGTTGAGGTGGAGGCTGCAGCTGGACCGTTGAGGAGCGCACTGAGCAACTTTTTTCGGCCTGCTCTTGCTATGGAGCCTGACAAAGATACTCGTAGCATGATGCCATAATATCATGACTAGTATTGTAGGGGCCACCTCATCAGCATCTTGGACTCCATTACCTTAGCAATTACTGCAGTAGCCGCTTTTGAGATAAAAAAACCCCAAGCTTGGTGTTCGTTGAGCATAATTATGACAATCCATAATTAAATCTTGTAGGTTCAGATTGTAAGGCCACTAATCACATGATGGGCCCGTTGCTCTTCTAAGTACACCCAGGCTTGCAAAGTCGCCCTCTCCAATTTCCTTCAAATTTTGCCAATTGTTGCTCTTGTAAATTCTCCTAATTTGAGATTTTCGAATTTTTTGAATTTTTTTCCATCTAAAATTTACATACGTATGGTAGCACTTCCTCACCGTTCACTTTTCTCCAGAAATAAATTGGTATATTTCTAAGCTCAAATTACCAAAACATTTCATGTTTACCGAATTTGTAGCAGTAGTTAGAAAACAATGTGCATGAACACTAAGGAAGCAAAACGAGCCTCTAAAATTTTGCATGCTCATAGTCAACTTAGTTTCCTACATGGAAAAAAACATGGGAAAAATGTTTGGGCATATAATCCTCAAGTCCCCCTTTGCACCATGTGGACAATACCTCCCGGGCAAAGGCCAAAAAAAAAAATCAGCAGACTTTGAACGTTACGATCTCACAATTGACAAACATCCAACGGTTGAAATTTGAAAGTGTACTTCCTAATAGGGTTAAGTACAAGATCTTACGGTTGGAAGTCTAAAAAAAGGAAATTTTATTGGTTTATACCCCTAGGAGCACATAGTGGTAGAAAATCGCAGTTTTGAGCTCTGAAGCTTCAAAAAACACAAGGAAATTTAGGGGCTAGAGTCCAAAAAGGATGATTCTACTTGCTCTTTCTCCTAATCTGATTTCCCATGCTGAAAGTTGAGCCATTATTTCGCACTCACTGTAAGGCATTAAAAAAAAAAAAAAAAAAAAAAAAAAAAAAAAAACAATTAATGTATTAATCACTGTAAGGCACTTTTACATGGTCACAAATAAATTTAAAAAAAAATCAAACTTCAGTGAAAGGACGCTGTCAGTAGAAAATAGATGAGCAGCCACCAGAAGAAAATCATTCCTTCAGTCAGAAATTATAGTACAAAAAATGGGAAGAAGTGGACACTGAGGATTCATCAAGGGCTTTAAATTGAATTTAATTGAAGGGTATACCACTAATAAATTTATCTCAATTCTTCTCTTTGTATATTTTCCTCCTATCTTGTACACTTTCCAAACAATTTTCAGTTTTGATCAGAAAGAATGTGATCCTTCCCTTTCCGAAACTTTCGCATCAGTTTGCCAATTTTGATAAAAATGAATGTAGTAAATAGTAACTGTGTCATACTTTTTTGGAAATGTTGAAAATACAGATTGAAATACATGCAATCCATTTGCCTCGATAAACACTCATTTCAAACATTCACAAGTTAGGGCACAAATGACTCCAAAACAACCCAAACAAAAAAAACTTCTTGAATAAAAAATGAGATAGTTCTTAAGGACCCATGGGTTTTGATGGGCTCTAAAATGGTAGGTATTATTTACAACCGAGGCGGGGATGATTGAAATGGATCCGGAACCGACTTTTCGCAGAGTCGCAGTATGATCACAAGCTTCAACCTGGCACATTCACCGAGATCCTCTACACAATCAACAACGTACCTCATCTTTGAAACCACTTCAATCAAAGAAAGACGCAAACTTGACTAGAGACAGTGAGATTCTCTCAAGGGTCCCGTCCCCACTGCGGTCCTAAGTTGGTCTTCCTCTGTAAAAATGTATTCTCGCCATGTTTTATTATTCATGGCCATTTTGCTTGGTGTTGTATTGTTCAAATCCCGACCTTCTTGTAATAACATTGCTTGATCAATAGTTGGCAAACCCTGCAGCTGACCTCTCCATTGAAGTCGGGTCGAGTAGTACTACCCAAAAAAACCTCCGTATTTACGTGTATTTTGTATTGCGGCGCCATCGCTGCGCCTCCTCCGCTCGCATCATTATGTTCTCTCGATGCAAACTTCTTCATGTTCTTCATACTTTCTCCTAACATGCGCAAAGACGGTCGCACACTCGTCCGCAATTGTTCTCATCTCTCGTACACAATCGAAGAACATCACATGACTCTTAAAACTTTATAACAATTTAGAGTTCCCGAAAGGACGGCCCGATATAATGCGATTTAGATGATTAAGGTTCAAACCGGGAAAAATATCTCGGAGTTGCTTGGGTGCTTGAATATTTGCCCGAAGACACAAATCGAGCTATGACATCATAAAGAGTGTATCGAAGGTAGTCGGCGATGTCATCGTATAAATGCCAAGGATAACCTATGAAAAATTTCCGTGGGGAGGTTCCCAAAGGATTTGCGTTCAATCGAGACAAGGATGCAACAAGGAAACAACGTTATTAGTCTCGTGACAATTGGATGCATGAGTTTCCGCATAATTAATTCCGCAATGTGACTAGACTCACCAACTTGTCAATGTCCGAATCGACATGACTATTTCATGATAGCTTTGGTGGATCTTATCGTCTATACAATCGTCCGCTCAGGATGTCGGGGACGTGATCAGCCGAGTGTCCTTAATGTACTCCTCAACACATCTGCATCGAAACCACCATTGAGATGAATAAGCAATATTCACGAGAGCACGAGTACATAGCACTTATAGAGCGTATGAGATTGGTACCTCTCAAAGACAGTGGCGGCGGTCGCGAAGTTTTTAGCTACAAGCTTGTGAAGAGTATCTCCAGCATAAATCGGTTGGATCGCTATGTTGACGATCGACGACATGCCAAACCCCAATAAAATCATGGAAAATCTAGCCATTGGCAATGTCCATCGCTCTGGATCCAAGTATGCGTTGATTATGAAGAAATGGAATGCAATGGTTGCCACAGTAAAAGCATACCCCCATTGGTCTTTCAGTGGCGGTATTCCTTTCAAAAATCTACAGCTCTGCCTGCTAAGTATGTTTTATCTCCTTCAGTAATTCGAAACACATTAGACTCCGAACGAGTTCTTCATTCAAGTTTTTTGTACTGTCTGGCCTAAGAAGGGCATTTCATCAAAAAGAAGTACGGTCACTATGTACAAGTGTTGAAGATTCTGAGCCTAAAATGTCTCAAGTTGAGATATTTTATGAACTTGCATGGACAATCGAGTGTGGAATAATCGTGCAAGCTTGATGCGGAGCGATGGTGCTGTGGAAATGTGTTGGTCGGTAGCGCAGGCAAAAATCTACGAAATCTTGAAGAATGCGTGGCCGTGGAATGCGGAATCCACGAAATTGTGGATGAGATATGTGAGGCGGGGATGCGGCGAGGGTGGGGGTGGGCAAGATGTCCGGATTTTGAGACGTTGGAAAAATGAGAGGGTCTACACTCTACAGCGTAGGGTGTTGGGTTACCTAACTCGCGCCTCTGCTTTGACTTTGCAGAAGCCTGTGCGTATGTCATTTGTCTTTTTCTTGTGAAGCGGGTGCCTCACTAATCGTGCAGATGTAAACTATGACGTCGTCACATGCATGCAGTAGGAAATAGAAATAATCGATGGTGCAAGTTCGATCCTTCAAACCGAGTTTGAATCACGTGAACTGTTTACTCACAGTATTATTAAACATAAATGACCAATAATTCTGATCATTCTTCTATTTCGATGACAAGCTTAGTTACCAATTATCCTACCTCCTTCGATCAGTCAATCATTCAATTCATGAATCTATAACATTTCATTTCCATTGTCGGTGCGGTGTACAAGTTGATCGCATACCAACTTAGTCTGCAATAGAAACGGAACAGTAGTTCTTAGTATCATTGCTTCAATACGTACATGCGAACGTACTAACCTTCATCTCATCATCATGCCATCTCAAGAGTTCGTGAACTTACAGACCGTCTGCATGGAAACTGCCGAGGAGGTGACGAGTATGTACCTGATGTTGCAGAAACGTAGCTCTCGAAGTCGCCTCCCCAGCTGAATTCACGAAGGCGCTCCAACCTCTTTACTTCAGCTTCCGGTCAATCTCATCGAAGCTCGAGACAGTGTGGCTCGATCAGACGTCATCATTCTTCAGCGTATCGAATATAATCTGGCCTATTCCGTGCTCACGAACCCCCAGCCTTAAGTTTGTCCAGGCTGCAGCTTGCATCCAAGACCCACAAACCCACACCCATGATCCATAACCCACAACCCTAAGATCCTCGACTTGAGTTTGTTGTTCAGACCTTCAACACATGTCAAGGCAGAGGGTACAGTTACTCGGATGCACGAACTCTCTCTAGACTCCTGATTCTTACGAGTCGATTCCTAAGTCAATCTCGTGTTCAGCACGAGGCTTGAGGGAAGTACAAAGATACTTCGCGGCCTTCAGAAATTCCCACGTACTACACCATGAAGATTCAAACATGTTTGAAGGCGTGACGGTCCATGCAAGCTGTGGAAGCTTCGTATCATCATCAATCAACCCTAATTGTGGAGTGAACCTGTGTGATGAATTCAAGCTGACAGGTCCAAATGAAGCCTCCATCGCAACACCAAACAAATTTAACGTAGACCTGCCTCCAGGGGTGTTTCCTTTCTGCTCGAAATTGAACGGAATAGGCTCGAATCCGATCACAATTATGGCTTTGATAATTAGACACTTTGATCGATTGCCGAAACCCTAGCTCCTCGAGCTCTCGCATTGATCGACCGGTCGAGTGACTGGAGGTGGCGCGGCAGGGAGGTGACGGATTGATACGCACAAACACTCATGAGACCACAAGTTACTTAATCATGAAAATAATGATCAAGAATACTGGACATTACAGTTACTCCCTCCCTGGCCCCTGCACGGTTGATTCATGATAGTGTTCAGACTCCTCCCTGTAAATCAGAGCTTATTGTCATGATTATGCAAATTGGGTCGTGAACTAAGCCTGCTTGAGCAGTTGAATCGGAACAAAATCAATCAGCAGTGACCCCGTCCTTAAACCCTAATGAAACAGAACCCTGGTGTGACTGCTTCATTCAAGCAGCACTTGCTGCGATTCCCGTGTTTAGCATAGCCCCTACCAGTACGAAGCAAGCACTGTGCCTTCTCAACTGTACCACGATTCGATGACCGTTCTGTTTCCAGAGAAAGCGGGAGTTCAACTAGAGTCTAGAGCACCATAGTTGCACCTTTCCCTTACAATAGAGTACGTAACAATGGTATTGCCAGACGTGTGCTATTCCAATCACGCCTTAGTAGAAGGGCACCTATCAATCACTAATGTTCATGCAATCACACCCCGCCTCTTTGCATGTCTGATAACTGGGTACTTAGGTGGGTCATGTAAACGAAACTTTTGTCTCACCACCACCACGCAGAATGTACGCAGAATGTATGGATTCGATCAAGACTATTCTCTCACCAAAACCCTAGCTCGTAGCGCCTTGATCGCCTGACCGATTGAAAAGGCAACCGACAACATATTTGTGCAAGATATTTATGCATGCAGATGATGATCAAGAAAAACGTCACACTCTTTGTCGTTGAAGGAAGTTGCTCATTGTCATTAGGCAAATTGGTTTTGTAGTGTAGGCGAGAAATGAGGAGTTTCGGAGTTGGATGCTTCATTATTGTAAGCAACGAGTGGGATTGATTAAGAGTGGATTCAATCGCCCTTAAAAGCGCCCTTAAACCCTAAACCCTAGTGCGACTCCTCATCGGCAATACTTGACAACAATGACACGCCTCCGTACCAAATGGATTCTGTGCTTGCACATGTGTCAGTACATGTTTGAATTCGATCCGCCTCACTCATGTATTCATCTAGAAATACATCCTCCAAGCTTCCTTTCTTCCTGTTTGATCCATTGTGCATTTTGATGGAGTTGTCTTCATCTCATCCTTCCCACTTCCCTCTAAAAGTTTCTATGAATTTGAAACCTCTCCTCTCAGCAATCTGTGTGCATGGGAATTGATGCACGAGCCAGCCATACGGATGTAGCAGCTCTGGTTGTGTAATGGCAGCCGCATCAACGATAATCTCCGCCCACCAACAAGGCATGTGGCTCCAATCATGAGACAGACGACATGCTCCCTGAGATTTTCATTCCTAGATGACGAAGCCAGGAATGCACGTAACACTCAGTAAGATACCCTATCGGAAGCTTAGGTCTAAACAACTTGCTTCTTATGGGGTGAAAATTTGGAGCATTTGCAAGCATTGTGATGAAGTGATTTTGTTGGCACTCGATTCAAGAAGTAGTAGACTATGGGTGGATCGCTCCTCAAAGCAATGGGATCCGTCATGCCGAGGAAAGGCGGCGGCTCCAAGATGCGCAAAGCAAAACGGCCTCCTTTTCGACAAAGAAAGATTCCAGCAGGTGTCGGTGCGGAGGCGGAGACGGAGGAGAAATTGCAATCCGATAATATTCGGTTCGTGTTCAAGACCGAGCGGGAAGGCTGCGGCTATGCATCTCCGCAGGAGGATTGACATCCGAGTTTCCGTTGTAAGCGATCAACGTCCCGCATTCATTCATCCCGCCAATGCAAAGTCATCCATGATGATGGGGCAAGACGGCATGGAATAGCCGCCACTTTCGAATCGACCAACAGTGTAGCTCACTGTTGTTGCACGCCGCTTGAATTTTGTGCGGCGGGGCTTGGTGACGGCGCTTCGTCGTTGTCGGATTCGGCGGCAGCGTCGTCGCCGACATCGTCGCCGAAGACGGGAGGTTAAACTCAGTAAATTCTACTAACGTAACGCCTCAAGCCTTGCCTCCATGAACCTAAAATGAACTCTAAAATGTAGCCTTGAGAATCGAGGCCCAACCACTTCCTTGAAACCTACTCTTGTACAACTACATTCTCTTAACCCCTAAAGATCCAAGAAAGCCGAAATGGCTTTTTTTCATTTTTAGGCAAGCTCGTTGAGTGCTTTAAAATTATTTTTTGAAGCTCGATTTTTCTGATGAGGTTCCCTACACTACATAGTTTGTGCAAGAAATTTTTATGGATAAATTCCATTTTTAGAGTTTTTGGAGCATGTTTTAGTTTTTGACCCCAATCAGGGGCAGATCGGGCCGCCTTTTGCACCAATGAGAGGTGAGTCCCGCAACGGGCGGCCTTGAGGGTCGGGAAAGGATTTGCGATGGGCGGCGGTGTGGAGTGGGTTTAGAGGTAACCTCGACAAAGAATGAAGGAACTTGGCATATATTCGGTCACCTACCATTCTAACACCATGATCCAGAGGCCTTTATTACTGACATCTTAGTAAATGTACAACGTTCCAAGGCAGTTGCCATTTCATAGTTTGAATTCAAAATTTTGTGCTTACAACTTTCACAAAACCGCATGTAGTCATGGCCAACGTCAATTTTGATGCAAACTTGAACAACTTCCATCATTTGCAGTGCAGTCTTGAATCAAGTCCTGTGATTGTCGACACTCATGAGCCAAATGTTTGTCTACCTTTGTTAGATTTTGATGTACAAAACCAACGAGAGTTCTCTGAGGATGTTCATATCTTGACAAACGGTCCATTCACATGCTGCAAGACTGAAAATATATGTTGTGAGGGTCATGATCGGCACTGTGAGGGTGGCTTCATCGTTCCAGAGAAAACCGGCCACTGCATTGGGTTGTTGAATTCGGCCAAGGGAGCTACAACTTGCTGTGAGCTTTGCATTCCCGAAGGAGTCAGAAGATCTCAGGTGCCACTTGCTGAGCGAGGAGAATCGGCCAGTGGAGGTGCAGCTCCTTCGAACCTGAATCTGCAGCAACTAGCTTGCAAAAACTCGAGCTGTAGCAGCAACTACACACTGCACCCATTCGCCGCACCGGGTGGGAGTGTCGCCAACCTTCGCTGCGCGGCCGCGAACGTTCACTATCCGGCCACTGCAGGTGGGAGTGTCGCGGACCTGAGGGTGGCCGCGGACCTTCACTGGCCGCTGTTGGCAGGTGGGAGTGCCGCGGACCTGAGGGTGGCCGCGGACCTTCACTGTCCGGCCACTGCATGTGGGAGTGTCGCCGATCCTCAGCGCGTGGAAACCACAGGTGGGAGTGCCGCCGATCCTCAGCTCGTGGCTGTTGCAGGTGGGAGTGCCGCCGATCCTCAGCGCGTGGCTGTTGCAGGTGGGAGTGCTGTCGATCTTCACTGCCTGGACCAGACGACGTTGAAGCGGCCCCAAGAGTCTGATCTCAGCTGCATCGACATAGAGGATGAATCAGGTGCTAGTATTGTGAATCGCCTCCGTACATGGGCACAAAAGAAGCAGTTGAAATCAGACCAGGTTCGAGATCTAGTGTGTCTTGTGGATCCTCTGTATTTACGTAGCTTACCAGTTCGAAAAAAAACTAGAAGGTGGCCGAAGGAGCCAGAGGCTAATACTTATCGACACCATTTTTACAGACAAACAGCTCACATTCTAGGCTTTAGAAATCAGGAAATATTTGAGGAAGAGTTCCTTGAAATTGTACGGTCGATTTGGCCAGACCAAAAACATGCCACCACGAAAACCATGGAAGAGAGGGAAGCAGGTAACTCACTTCCATGACTTCTCATGAATATAATTGAATATTCATGACATTTTCAAGTATTCTAATGCATGATATTATCTTTTGCACAATCAGATGGAGTGGGATGGAATTCCACTCAGAAGGAGCTCTAGATTGGTCCAAGAACCTACCCCGGACTCACTGGATATTATGGAAACAACAACTGAAGAACAACACTTACCGGCTTCACTAGAGGATCTTCCAGATCTTGGTCCGCAGGGCGTTGATCTCGTGCCACTTCCTGATATGGAGGTGGACTTTGATGTAGCCTACCTCACCTCTCAAGATCAAGGACACGAAGGTTACTCGGATTCAGAGCAAGAATTAGACAAAAGTGATGACCAAGAGGACAATGAAACTGTAGGAGGCGGCTTGGAAGAGATTCTTTGGCCGCCCGAACTCCTCCTTCAGGCTGGAAATTATGGGCAACGAAGACACAAAAAACGAATTGTTGAGCAAGGAGAGTTCGATCGTGAGAGGCAAATTCATGAGCGTCAAGGCGGGGGCTCATCAAGCAGAGTTGGAGAAGATTGGGTGAGAGAGATCAGAGAGGTTGCTGATGTTGACGAGGCTGTACAGGCAGTCGCCGGAGAGGAAGCGCATGGGTCAGTACCTGTATGCGGCAGTGGAGGGGACTTCGGAGCATCGGCGGTCCAAGGGAGGTTACAGGCAGTGGCCACGACTTCGGAGCATCGGCGGCGCATGGTTTCCGCTGGCCAGCGCAGCATCTGTATCGCTCAAGGCGGAGATCCAAACGAAACTGGTGGTGGTAGATGGGGCCCAGCGGAGGTCTCCAACAACGGCAACTTGGAGTCAGCCCAAGGGCGGGCGGCTTTAGGTGCCCAAAGCACAAGTCAAGCTCCTTTACAAGGTACGTGTCAACATGTTGGGCCAGGGTGGGGAGCTCTTTCGACTGCTGGTTTGGAACAGAGGTTAGGGGATCCTGAAGCTGGTATTTCTAATGCACATGCTTTTGAAGATGGTCTTTCTAATGCACATGGGTTTGATAATTCACATGATGGAAATGAAAGCGAAACAATGCCCAATATTGAAAGTGAATCTGAATCTGACAGGGAAGATGGAAATATGGGTGATGGGATCAAATGGGATTTTAGGGATGAGACATGGGGAAACCCAAACTTTCTCTACAATTCCATGCCAATTCCATTTAGTGGGAATAAAAAGGGTCCAACATCTAACTGGCGTGTTCTTCCTACTTTCAAGCAGTTGTTTGCATTATTTTGGACTCCAATAATGATGAGTGCCATAGTAGTGGAAACAAACCGCTATGCTAACACCCCAATCGATGATAGGGGTAATATACGGGGTGGGTCTAGATGGGTGGATTTGACTATCGCCGAGCTTGAGGCATTTTTGCATTGTCTTTGTACATGGGGTTGAAGGTCCAACCCAATTGTTCTACTTATTGGATGCGTGATCGTTTTTTTTGTTGTCCGATCATATCTGGTATTTTTACCCGTGCTAGGTTCCAGGAGTTGAGACGTTGCCTTCACCTCACTAATTTGGAGGGGGTTAGTAGAGGGGACCCGGGATACGATAAGATAGGCCAGACAAGATGGTTGATTGATTCTATTAGAGATCGTTGTAAGTTGGCATGGAATTTGGGTAAGCACTTTACAATAGATGAGATGATGATTAGATACAAAGGTACCTACTCACCCATTCGCCAATACATGCCCAAAAAACCCCAAAAATGGGGCTTGAAGGTATGGTGTTTTTTTTCTTTCGGTCTCAAAATACGTTTGGAATTTTGAGCTCTATTGTGGCAAACCCACCGCTATTGTACCTCCTTTACCCGCAACACACATAGGTGAGCCTCATCCTCCACTGGTGATGCCAAGTTGGCTCACAATGTTGTTATGCGATTAGTTGATGGTTTACACAATGTAGGACATTGTGTAACCATGGACAATTTCTTCTCAAGTGTTGGCCTTTTTATTACCCTATTATCACATGGAATTTATGCTTGTGGCACTATTCGTCAAAATCGGGTTGGTCTCCCATCGATTTTGAAGAATATTTCTGCTTTCAAAAACTCACCGCAGGGAACCACACTTTGGCGGATGCATGACAACCGAGCCTTATCTTGTGTGATGTGGAAGGATAAGAGACCAGTTCTTTTACTTTCTACTCACAGTGTGCCAATTCAAGCGCCTTGTGAAAAGAAAGTAGTTACAGTACCTAGGCGGAATGGAGCAACTAGGACTTTGATTCAGACTTCTCCTATTTTGAAGGATTACACCACGCACATGCGTGGTGTAGATGTTGCAGATCAGTTACGTGCCTCTTATAACTGTCAGGTCCGTACTCACAAGTGGTGGCATAGGATATTTTTCTTCCTTTTAGATGTGACGGTGGTGAACATGTACATTATTTATCTTGAGTGTTTAGCAAATGTAAACCGGGGTCGTACACCTAGGACTCCCATGACACACTTGCAGTTCAAAAAAGGCTTGTGTGAGGCTCTTTTGGCTGACTGGGAAATGAGAAACCAAGAGCCAACAGACATCCCTCCTCTGCCATTGCGACCGGTAATTTGCACACCTAGATATAGTCAATTGCGACGCAAATGTGTTGTGTGTAAAACTTGTGAGCCACATTATTATTGCCACAAGTGTGGGGACAAATGGATGTGTTTGAACAAGGGGTGCTTTGAGAGATGGCACACGGCTTTGGCAATGCGTGGAAACCGGCCAAATTGAATTATAGGTATGTTCTTTTCCACTAAACTTTTTATTGTCATTGACTTCAATTGTTTGGTTCTCTTTTCTCATACAAGATTCTCTTTTCAATTTGGACCTACTTTCAATGATTTGCATGATGGTCCAAAAAGTGCATTGACTCACTAAAATTTTGACTCATTGACAAACATGAAAACCCACTAGTATATCATATGATAAGAAATGAGGACATTTGTTCACTTACTTCTACTAGCACCATTTTATTTTCATAGAACAATTTTGCTTCGATTTATAAAGGCCAACTATGTTTCTCAAACATGAAAACTAACTAGTATGTCATATGACAAGAAATGAGGACATTTGTTCACTTTCTTCTACTAGCACCATTTTATTTTCATAGAACAATCTTGCTTCGATTTATAAAGGCCAACTATGTTTCTCAAACATGAAAACTAACTAGTATGTCATATGATAAGAAATGAGGACATTTGCTCACTTACTTCTTCTAGCACCATTTTATTTTCATAGAACAATTTTGCTTCGATTTATAAAGGCCAACTATGTTTCTCAAACATGAAAACTAACTAGTATGTCATATGACAAGAAATGAGGACATTTGTTCACTTTCTTCTACTAGCACCATTTTATTTTCATAGAACAATCTTGCTTCGATTTATAAAGGCCAACTATGTTTCTCAAACATGAAAACTAACTAGTATGTCATATGATAAGAAATGAGGACATTTGCTCACTTACTTCTTCTAGCACCATTTTATTTTCATAGAACAATCTTGCTTCGATTTATAAAGGCCAACTATGTTTTTCAAACATGATAACTAACTAGTATGTCATATGATAAGAAATGAGGACATTTTGGTTTTACTTTCACTAGCACCATTTTATTTTCATAAAACAATCTTACATACTCTCATGGAGGCCAAATATTTTTTTCAAACATGAAAAGTAATTAGAATCTTGCTTAGAATAAATCCTGAATAGGCTTGGTTGCAGGTGTTTGGAGGCCCAGTGCCCCACTGTTGGGTCAGTGAGCTCGGATTGAGCGAATGTGGAGCTCGTCGTCGTGGAGGGAGGCAGTTTCAGCAACTGTGGAATGAGCCAGCGTGGAGGGGAGGTGGATTCAGCCGGCGTGGAGGGGTTGAGGTGGAGGCTGCAGCTGGACCGTTGAGGAGCGCACTGAGCAACTTTTTTCGGCCTGCTCTTGCTATGGAGCCTGACAGCATACTGTAGCATGATGCCATAATATCATGACTAGTATTGTAGGGGCCACCTCATCAGCATCTTGGACTCCATTACCTTAGCAATTACTGCAGTAGCCGCTTTTGAGATAAAAAAACCCCAAGCTTGGTGTTCGTTGAGCATAATTATGACAATCCATAATTAAATCTTGTAGGTTCAGATTGTAAGGCCACTAATCACATGATGGGCCCGTTGCTCTTCTAAGTACACCCAGGCTTGCAAAGCTGCCCTCTCCAATTTCCTTCAAATTTTGCCAATTGTTGCTCTTGTAAATTCTCCTAATTTGAGATTTTCGAATTTTTTGAATTTTTTTCCATCTAAAATTTACATACGTATGGTAGCACTTCCTCACCGTTCACTTTTCTCCAGAAATAAATTGGTATATTTCTAAGCTCAAATTACCAAAACATTTCATGTTTACCGAATTTGTAGCAGTAGTTAGAAAACAATGTGCATGAACACTAAGGAAGCAAAACGAGCCTCTAAAATTTTGCATGCTCATAGTCAACTTAGTTTCCTACATGGAAAAAAACATGGGAAAAATGTTTGGGCATATAATCCTCAAGTCCCCCTTTGCACCATGTGGACAATACCTCCCGGGCAAAGGCCAAAAAAAAAAATCAGCAGACTTTGAACGTTACGATCTCACAATTGACAAACATCCAACGGTTGAAATTTGAAAGTGTACTTCCTAATAGGGTTAAGTACAAGATCTTACGGTTGGAAGTCTAAAAAAAGGAAATTTTATTGGTTTATACCCCTAGGAGCACATAGTGGTAGAAAATCGCAGTTTTGAGCTCTGAAGCTTCAAAAAACACAAGGAAATTTAGGGGCTAGAGTCCAAAAAGGATGATTCTACTTGCTCTTTCTCCTAATCTGATTTCCCATGCTGAAAGTTGAGCCATTATTTCGCACTCACTGTAAGGCATTAAAAAAAAAAAAAAAAAAAAAAAAAAAAAAAAAAAAAAAAACAATTAATGTATTAATCACTGTAAGGCACTTTTACATGGTCACAAATAAATTTAAAAAAAAATCAAACTTCAGTGAAAGGACGCTGTCAGTAGAAAATAGATGAGCAGCCACCAGAAGAAAATCATTCCTTCAGTCAGAAATTATAGTACAAAAAATGGGAAGAAGTGGACACTGAGGATTCATCAAGGGCTTTAAATTGAATTTAATTGAAGGGTATACCACTAATAAATTTATCTCAATTCTTCTCTTTGTATATTTTCCTCCTATCTTGTACACTTTCCAAACAATTTTCAGTTTTGATCAGAAAGAATGTGATCCTTCCCTTTCCGAAACTTTCGCATCAGTTTGCCAATTTTGATAAAAATGAATGTAGTAAATAGTAACTGTGTCATACTTTTTTGGAAATGTTGAAAATACAGATTGAAATACATGCAATCCATTTGCCTCGATAAACACTCATTTCAAACATTCACAAGTTAGGGCACAAATGACTCCAAAACAACCCAAAAAAAAAAAACTTACTTGAATAAAAAATGAGATAGTTCTTTAAGGACCCATGGGTTTTGATGGGCTCTAAAATGGTAGGTATTATTTACAACCCGAGGCGGGGATGATTGAAATGGATCCGGAACCGACTTTTCGTGAGTCGCCAGTATGATCACAAGCTTCAAACCCGGCACATTCACCGAGATCCTCTACACAATCAACAACGTACCTCATCTTTGAAACCACTTCAATCAGCAAAGACGCAAACTTGACTAGAGACAGAGCCGAGATTCTCTCAAGGGTCCCGTCCCACTGCGGTCCTAAGTTTGGTCTTCTCTAAAAAAATGTATTCGCCATGTTTTATTATTCATGGCCATTTTGCTTGGTGTTGTATTGTTCAAATCCTCGACCTTCTTGTAATAACAACATTGCTTGATCAATAGTTGGCAAACCGCAGCAGACCTCTCCATTGAAGTCGGGTCCGAGTAGTACTACCCAACAAAGACCTCCGTATTTACGTGTATTTTTGTATTTTGTCCTTCCGCCGCATCATTATGTTCTCTCGATGCAAACTTCTTCATGTTCTTCATACTTTCTCCTAACATGCGCATCATTATGTTCTCATCTCCGTACACAATCAAGAACATCAAACTTAAAACTTTATAACAAGGGCAATTCTTGGGGTATACTTTTGGACACACTAATTAGGTTATTTTTATTGAAAGCCTCCAAAGTTTGTCTAATTTAGTCATTTTAATCAAGTAAAAAGACCCTAAAATAGAGAATAAAATATCATGTTCTAAAATCAAAGTATATATGCCTATAGATTTTCTTTTAGATTTTTATTTTTTTGGATCCATTCATAGATGAGGAAAAAGTCTTGAATTTGGGGAACATCACATGAATTAATTTTTTATTATTAAATAAAAACTATTATAACAAGAAGATGTAGGTCAATTCAAAAATTATATTAAAATAAAAATGGTTGATATTCCATTTGCTTGATTCAATGGATTTTAGATTATTGGGACATGACTTACTTTTTCAACTAAAAATCAAATAAAATTACTTCAAAATATTTTTTTAATTTCTAATTTTTTTCTTGATACATTATAAGTATAGACAACTAAAACCACATCTAATGAAGTCTTATTGAGGTTTAAAAATGGGTTCAAACCAAAGATAGAAAAATATCACCCACAATTTAGAGTTCGGCCCGATATAATGCGATTTAGATGATTAAGGTTGCTGGAAAAAATATCTTTGAGTTGCTTGGGTGCTTGAATATTTGCCGAAGAAGACACAAATCCGAGCTATGACATCATAAAGAGTGTATCGAAGGTAGTCGGCGATGTCATCGTATAAATGCCAAGGATAACCTATGAAAAATTTCCCGTGGGGAGGTTCCCAAAGGATTGCGTTCAATCGAGACAAGGATGCAACAAGGAAACAACGTTATTAGTCCGTGACAATTGGATGCATGAGTTTCCGCATAATTAATTCCGCAATGTGACTAGACTCACCAACTTGTCAATGTCAATCGACATGAATCGACATGACTATTTCATTGATAGCTTTGGTGGATCTCTTATCGTCTATATTCCGCTCCCGAGGATGTCGGGGACGTGATCAAGACACACGAGTGTCCTTAATGTACTCCTCAACACATCCGCTAAAATCGAAACCACCATTGAGATGAATAAGCAATATTCACGAGAGCATTTTTTTCTTGATAATTATAAGTATAGACAACTAAAACCACATCTAATGAAATGAGTACATAGCACTTATAGAGCGTATGAGATTGGTACCTCTCAAAGACATTACTGGCGGCGGTCGCGAAGTTTTTAGCTACAAGCTTGTGAAGAGTATCTCCAAAGATAAATCGGTTGGATCGCTATGTTGACGATCGACGACATGCCAAACCCCAATAAAATCATGGAAAATCTAGCCATTGGCAATGTCCATCGCTCACGGATCCAAGTATGCGTTGATTATGAAGAAATGGAATGCAATGGTTGCCACAAGAAAAGCATACCCCATTGGTCTTTCGGTGGCGGTATTCCTTTCAAAAATCTACAGCTCTGCCTGCTAAGTATGTTTTATCTCCTTCAGTAATTCGAAACACATTAGACTCCGAACGAGTTCTTCATTCAAGTTTTTTGTACTGTCTGGCCTAAGAAGGGCATTTCATCAAAAAGAAGTACGGTCACTATGTACAAGTGTTGAAGATTCTGAGCCTAAAATGTCTCAAGTTGAGATATTTTATGAACTTGCATGGACAATCGAGTGTGGAATAATCGTGCAAGCTTGATGCGGAGCGATGGTGCTGTGGAAATGTGTTGGTCGGTAGCGCAGGCAAAAATCTACGAAATCTTGAAGAATGCGTGGCCGTGGAATGCGGAATCCACGAAATTGTGGATGAGATATGCGCAGGGCAGGGATGCAGCGAGGGTGGGGGTGGGCAAGATGTCCGGATTTTGAGACGTTGGAAAAATGAGAGGGTCTACACTCTACAGCGTAGGGTGTTGGGTTACCTAACTCTGCGCCTCTGCAGCTTTGCCAGAAACTGGTCTGTGTCTGTTTGTCTTTTACTGACGAAGCGGGTGCCTCACTAATCGTGCAGATGTAAACTATGACGTCGTCACATGCATGCAGTAGGAAATAGAAATAATCGATGGTGCAAGTTCGATCCTTCAAACCGAGTTTGAATCACGTGAACTGTTTACTCACAGTATTATTAAACATAAATGACCAATAATTCTGATCATTCTTCTATTTCGATGACAAGCTTAGTTACCAATTATCCTACCTCCTTCGATCAGTCAATCATTCAATTCATGAATCTATAACATTTCATTTCCATTGTCGGTGCGGTGTACAAGTTGATCGCATACCAACTTAGTCTGCAATAGAAACGGAACAGTAGTTCTTAGTATCATTGCTTCAATACGTACATGCGAACGTACTAACCTTCATCTCATCATCATGCCATCTCAAGAGTTCGTGAACTTACAGACCGTCTGCATGGAAACTGCCGAGGAGGTGACGAGTATGTACCTGATGTTGCAGAAACGTAGCTCTCGAAGTCGCCTCCCCAGCTGAATTCACGAAGGCGCTCCAACCTCTTTACTTCAGCTTCCGGTCAATCTCATCGAAGCTCGAGACAGTGTGGCTCGATCAGACGTCATCATTCTTCAGCGTATCGAATATAATCTGGCCTATTCCGTGCTCACGAACCCCCAGCCTTAAGTTTGTCCAGGCTGCAGCTTGCATCCAAGACCCACAAACCCACACCCATGATCCATAACCCACAACCCTAAGATCCTCGACTTGAGTTTGTTGTTCAGACCTTCAACACATGTCAAGGCAGAGGGTACAGTTACTCGGATGCACGAACTCTCTCTAGACTCCTGATTCTTACGAGTCGATTCCTAAGTCAATCTCGTGTTCAAAGACGAGGCTTGAGGGAAGTACAAAGATAGATTCGCGGCCTTGTAAATTCCCACGTACTACACCATGAAGATTCAAACATGTTTGAAGGCGTGACGGTCCATGCAAGTCGTGGAAGCTTCGTATCATCATCAATCAACCCTAATTGTGGAGTGAACTGTGTGATGAATTCAAGCCGACAGTCCAAATGAAGCCTCCATCGCAACACCAAACAAATTTAACGTAGACCGCCTCCGGGGTGTGTGTTTTTTCTCTTTCGAAATTGAACGGAATAGGCTCGAATCCGATCACAATTATGGCTTTGATAATTAGACACTTTGATCGATTGCGAAACCCTAGCTCCTCGAGCTCTCGCATTGATCGACCGGTCGAGATTTGGAGGTGGCGCGCGCGGGAGGTGACGGATTGATACGCACAAACACTCATGAGACCACAAGTTACTTAATCATGAAAATAATGATCAAGAATACTGGACATTACAGTTACTCCCTCCCTGGCCCCTGCACGGTTGATTCATGATAGTGTTCAGACTCCTCCCTGTAAATCAGAGCTTATTGTCATGATTATGCAAATTGGGTCGTGAACTAAGCCTGCTTGAGCAGTTGAATCGGAACAAAATCAATCAGCAGTGACCCCGTCCTTAAACCCTAATGAAACAGAACCCTGGTGTGACTGCTTCATTCAAGCAGACTTGCTGCGATTCCCGTGTTTAGCATAGCCCCTACCAGTACGAAGCAAGCACTGTGCCTTCTCAACTGTACCACGATTCGATGACCGTTCTGTTTCCAGAGAAAGCGGGAGTTCAACTAGAGTCTAGAGCACCATAGTTGCACCTTTCCCTTACAATAGAGTACGTAACAATGGTATTGCCAGACGTGTGCTATTCCAATCACGCCTTAGTAGAAGGGCACCTATCAATCACTAATGTTCATGCAATCACACCCCGCCTCTTTGCATGTCTGATAACTGGGTACTTAGGTGGGTCATGTAAACGAAACTTTTGTCTCACCACCACCACGCAGAATGTACGCAGAATGTATGGATTCGATCAAGACTATTCTCTCACCAAAACCCTAGCTCGTAGCGCCTTGATCGCCTGACCGATTGAAAAGGCAACCGACAACATATTTGTGCAAGATATTTATGCATGCAGATGATGATCAAGAAAAACGTCACACTCTTTGTCGTTGAAGGAAGTTGCTCATTGTCATTAGGCAAATTGGTTTGTAGTGTAGGCAGAAATGAGGAGTTTCGGAGTTGGATGCTTCATTATTGTAAGCAACGAGTGGGATTGATTAAGAGTGGATTCAATCTGCCCTTAAACTGCCCTTAAACCCTAAACCCTAGTGCGACTCCCTCATCAGGCAATACTTGACAACAATGACACGCCTCCGTACCAAATGGATTCTGTGCTTGCACATGTGTCAGTACATGTTTGAATTCGATCCGCCTCACTCATGTATTCATCTAGAAATACATCCTCCAAGCTTCCTTTCTTCCTGTTTGATCCATTGTGCATTTTGATGGAGTTGTCTTCATCTCATCCTTCCCACTTCCCTCTAAAAGTTTCTATGAATTTGAAACCTCTCCTCTCAGCAATCTGTGTGCATGGGAATTGATGCACGAGCCAGCCATACGGATGTAGCAGCTCTGGTTGTGTAATGGCAGCCGCATCAACGATAATCTCCGCCCACCAACAAGGCATGTGGCTCCAATCATGAGACAGACGACATGCTCCCTGAGATTTTCATTCCTAGATGACGAAGCCAGGAATGCACGTAACACTCAGTAAGATACCCTATCGGAAGCTTAGGTCTAAACAACTTGCTTCTTATGGGGTGAAAATTTGGAGCATTTGCAAGCATTGTGATGAAGTGATTTTGTTGGCACTCAGATTCAAGAAGTAGCAGCTATGGGCTGGATCGCTCCTCAGCAATGGGATCCGTCATGCCGAGGAAAGGCAGCGGCTCCAGCATGCGCAAGCAAAACGGCCTCCTTTTCGACAGCAAAGATTCCAGCAGTGTCGGTGCGGAGGCGGAGACGGAGGAGAAATTGCAATCCGATAATATTCGGTTCGTGTTCAGCACCGAGCGGGAAGGCCTGCTGGCTATGCATCTCCGCAGGAGGATTGACATCCGAGTTTCCGTTGTAAACAGTCAACGTCCTGCATTCATCCTGCCAATGCAAAGTCAGTCCATGATGGGGCAACAGACGGCATGGAATAGCTGCCACTTTCGAATCGACCAGCAGGTGTAGCTCACCTGTTGCACGCTGCTTGAATTTTGTGCGGCGGGGCTTGGTGACGGCGCTTCGTCGTTGTCGGATTCGGCAGCAGCGTCGTCGACACTGTCGCCGAAGACGGGGAGGTTAAACTCTGTAAATTCTACTAACCAGAACGTCTGAAGCCTTGCCTCCATGAACCTAAAATGAACTCTAAACAGCCGCGCAGAACTGAGGCCCAACCACTTCCTTGGAAACCTACTCTTGTACAACTACATTCTCTTAACCCCTAAAGATCCAAGAAAGCCGAAATGGCTTTTTGCTGTTTTGGGCAAGCTCGTTGAGTGCTTTAAAATTATTTTTTGAAGCTCTGATTTTTACAGTAGGTTCCCTACACTACATAGTTTGTGCAGTAAATTTTTTATGGATAAATTCCATTTTTAGAGTTTTTGGGAGCATGTTTTAGTTTTTGACCCCAACTGGGGCAGATCGGGCTGCCTTTTGCACCAATGAGAGGTGAGTCCGTGCAACGGGCGGCCTTGAGGGTCAGGGGAAAGGATTTGCGATGGGCAGCAGCTGTGGAGTGGGTTTAGAGGTAACCCTCGACAGCAATGAAGGAACTTGGCATATATTCGGTCACCTACCATTCTAACACCATGATCCAGAGGCCTTTATTACTGACATCTTAGTAAATGTACAACGTTCCAAGGCAGTTGCCATTTCATAGTTTGAATTCAAAATTTTGTGCTTACAACTTTCACAAAACCGCATGTAGTCATGGCCAACGTCAATTTTGATGCAAACTTGAACAACTTCCATCATTTGCAGTGCAGTCTTGAATCAAGTCCTGTGATTGTCGACACTCATGAGCCAAATGTTTGTCTACCTTTGTTAGATTTTGATGTACAAAACCAACGAGTTCTCTCGAGGATGTTCATATCTTGACAAACGGTCCATTCACATCCGCAAGACCGAAAATATATGTTGTGAGGGTCATGATCGCAGCCTTTGTGAGGGTGGCTTCATCGTTCCGAGAAAACCGCCATTGCATTGGGTTGTTGAATCGGCCAAGGGAGCTACAACTTCTTTGTGAGCTTTGCATTCCCGAAGGAGTCGAAGATCTCAGGTGCCACTTGCCGAGCGAGGAGAATCGGCCGGTGGAGGTGCGGCTCCTTCGAACTCGAATCTGCAGCAACTAGCTTGCAAAAACTCGAGTCATAGCAAAGAACTACACACCGCACCCATTCGCCGCACCGGGTGGGAGTGTCGCCAACCTTGCGCGTGCCGCGAACGTTCACTATCCGCCACTGCAGTGGGAGTGTCGCGGACTCGAGGGTGGCCGCGGACCTTCACCGGCCGCCGTTGGCGGTGGGAGTGCCGCGGACTCGAGGGTGGCCGCGGACCTTCACCGTCCGGCCACCGCATGTGGGAGTGTCGCCGATCCTCGCCGCGTGGAAACCACAGGTGGGAGTGCCGCCGATCCTCGGCTCGTGGGCACATTGCGGTGGGAGTGCCGCCGATCCTCGGCGCGTGGGTCATTGCGGTGGGAGTCTTTGTCGATCTTCACCGCCTGGACCAGACGACGTTGAAGCGGCCCCCCAAGAGATCGATCTCACCTGCATCGACATAGAGGATGAATCAGTGTGCTAGTATTGTGAATCGCCTCCGTACATGGGCACAAAAGAAGCGATTGAAATCGGACTGGTTCGAGATCTAGTGTGTCTTGTGGATCCTCCGTATTTACGTAGCTTACGATTCGAAAAAAACTAGAAGGTGGCCGAAGGAGCCGAGGCTAATACTTATCGACACCATTTTTACTGGACAAACAAACTCACATTCTAGGCTTTAGAAATCGGGAAATATTTGAGGAAGAGTTCCTTGAAATTGTACGGTCGATTTGGCCAGACCAAAAACATGCCACCACGAAAACCATGGAAGAGAGGGAAGCAGGTAACTCACTTCCATGACTTCTCATGAATATAATTGAATATTCATGACATTTTCAAGTATTCTAATGCATGATATTATCTTTTGCACAATCGGATGGAGTGGGATGGAATTCCACACGGAAGGAGCTCTAGATTGGTCCAAGAACCTACCCCGGACTCACCTGGATATTATGGAAACAACAATCAAGAAGAACAACACTTACCGGCTTCACTAGAGGATCTTCCGGATCTTGGTCCGCGGGCGTTGATCTCGTGCCACTTCCACGATATGGAGGTGGACTTTGATGTAGCCTACCTCACCTCTCAAGATCAAGGACACGAAGGTTACTCGGATTGAGCAAGAATTAGACAAAAGTGATGACCAAGAGGACAATGAAAATCGTAGGAGGCGGCTTGGAAGAGATTCTTTGGCCGCCCGAACTCCTCCTTCAGGCTGGAAATTATGGGCAACGAAGACACAAAAAACGAATTGTTGAGCAAGGAGAGTTCGATCGTGAGAGGCAAATTCATGAGCGTCAAGGCGGGGGCTCATCAAGCAGAGTTGGAGAAGATTGGGTGAGAGAGATCAGAGAGGTTCTTTGATGTTGACGAGGTCTGACAGATCGCCGCGGAGAGAGAAGCGCATGGGTCACAAGACTGTGATGCGGCGATGGAGGGGACTTCGGAGCATCGGCGGTCCAAGGGAGGTTACAGGCAGTGGCCACGACTTCGGAGCATCGGCGGCGCATGGTTTCCGCTGGCCAGCGCAGCATCTGTCGCTCAAGGCGGAGATCCAAACGAAACTGGTGGTGGTAGATGGGGCCCAGCGGAGGTCTCCAACAACGGCAACTTGGAGTCAGCCCAAGGGCGGGCGGCTTTAGGTGCCCAAAGCACAAGTCAAGCTCCTTTACAAGGTACGTGTCAACATGTTGGGCCAGGGTGGGGAGCTCTTTCGACTGCTGGTTTGGAACAGAGGTTAGGGGATCCTGAAGCTGGTATTTCTAATGCACATGCTTTTGAAGATGGTCTTTCTAATGCACATGGGTTTGATAATTCACATGATGGAAATGAAAGCGAAACAATGCCCAATATTGAAAGTGAATCTGAATCTGACAGGGAAGATGGAAATATGGGTGATGGGATCAAATGGGATTTTAGGGATGAGACATGGGGAAACCCAAACTTTCTCTACAATTCCATGCCAATTCCATTTAGTGGGAATAAAAAGGGTCCAACATCTAACTGGCGTGTTCTTCCTACTTTCAAGCAGTTGTTTGCATTATTTTGGACTCCAATAATGATGAGTGCCATAGTAGTGGAAACAAACCGCTATGCTAACACCCCAATCGATGATAGGGGTAATATACGGGGTGGGTCTAGATGGGTGGATTTGACTATCGCTGAGCTTGAGGCATTTTTTGCATTGTCTTTGTACATGGGGTTGAAGGTCCAACCCAATTGTTCTACTTATTGGATGCGTGATCGTTTTTTTTGTTGTCCGATCATATCTGGTATTTTTACCCGTGCTAGGTTCCAGGAGTTGAGACGTTGCCTTCACCTCACTAATTTGGAGGGGGTTAGTAGAGGGGACCCGGGATACGATAAGATAGGCCAGACAAGATGGTTGATTGATTCTATTAGAGATCGTTGTAAGTTGGCATGGAATTTGGGTAAGCACTTTACAATAGATGAGATGATGATTAGATACAAAGGTACCTACTCACCCATTCGCCAATACATGCCCAAAAAACCCCAAAAATGGGGCTTGAAGGTATGGTGTTTGGCCTGCTCAGTCTCAAAATACGTTTGGAATTTTGAGCTCTATTGTGGCAAACCCACTGCTATTGTACCTCCTTTACCCGCAACACACATAGGTGAGCCTCATCCTCCACCTGGTGATGCCAAGTTGGCTCACAATGTTGTTATGCGATTAGTTGATGGTTTACACAATGTAGGACATTGTGTAACCATGGACAATTTCTTCTCAAGTGTTGGCCTTTTTATTACCCTATTATCACATGGAATTTATGCTTGTGGCACTATTCGTCAAAATCGGGTTGGTCTCCCATCGATTTTGAAGAATATTTCTGCTTTCAAAAACTCACCGCAGGGAACCACACTTTGGCGGATGCATGACAACCGAGCCTTATCTTGTGTGATGTGGAAGGATAAGAGACCAGTTCTTTTACTTTCTACTCACAGTGTGCCAATTCAAGCGCCTTGTGAAAAGAAAAAGTTAGTTCTGATACCTAGGCGGAATGGAGCAACTAGGACTTTGATTCAGACTTCTCCTATTTTGAAGGATTACACCACGCACATGCGTGGTGTAGATGTTGCAGATCAGTTACGTGCCTCTTATAACTGTCAGGTCCGTACTCACAAGTGGTGGCATAGGATATTTTTCTTCCTTTTAGATGTGACGGTGGTGAACATGTACATTATTTATCTTGAGTGTTTAGCAAATGTAAACCGGGGTCGTACACCTAGGACTCCCATGACACACTTGCAGTTCAAAAAAGGCTTGTGTGAGGCTCTTTTGGCTGACTGGGAAATGAGAAACCAAGAGCCAACAGACATCCCTCCTCTGCCATTGCGACCGGTAATTTGCACACCTAGATATAGTCAATTGCGACGCAAATGTGTTGTGTGTAAAACTTGTGAGCCACATTATTATTGCCACAAGTGTGGGGACAAATGGATGTGTTTGAACAAGGGGTGCTTTGAGAGATGGCACACGGCTTTGGCAATGCGTGGAAACCGGCCAAATTGAATTATAGGTATGTTCTTTTCCACTAAACTTTTTATTGTCATTGACTTCAATTGTTTGGTTCTCTTTTCTCATACAAGATTCTCTTTTCAATTTGGACCTACTTTCAATGATTTGCATGATGGTCCAAAAAGTGCATTGACTCACTAAAATTTTGACTCATTGACAAACATGAAAACCCACTAGTATATCATATGATAAGAAATGAGGACATTTGTTCACTTACTTCTACTAGCACCATTTTATTTTCATAGAACAATTTTGCTTCGATTTATAAAGGCCAACTATGTTTCTCAAACATGAAAACTAACTAGTATGTCATATGACAAGAAATGAGGACATTTGTTCACTTTCTTCTACTAGCACCATTTTATTTTCATAGAACAATCTTGCTTCGATTTATAAAGGCCAACTATGTTTCTCAAACATGAAAACTAACTAGTATGTCATATGATAAGAAATGAGGACATTTGCTCACTTACTTCTTCTAGCACCATTTTATTTTCATAGAACAATTTTGCTTCGATTTATAAAGGCCAACTATGTTTCTCAAACATGAAAACTAACTAGTATGTCATATGACAAGAAATGAGGACATTTGTTCACTTTCTTCTACTAGCACCATTTTATTTTCATAGAACAATCTTGCTTCGATTTATAAAGGCCAACTATGTTTCTCAAACATGAAAACTAACTAGTATGTCATATGATAAGAAATGAGGACATTTGCTCACTTACTTCTTCTAGCACCATTTTATTTTCATAGAACAATCTTGCTTCGATTTATAAAGGCCAACTATGTTTTTCAAACATGATAACTAACTAGTATGTCATATGATAAGAAATGAGGACATTTTGGTTTTACTTTCACTAGCACCATTTTATTTTCATAAAACAATCTTACATACTCTCATGGAGGCCAAAATATTTTTTTCAAACATGAAAAGTAATTAGAATCTTGCTTAGAATAAATCCTGAATAGGCTTGGTTGCAGGTGTTTGGAGGCCCAGTGCCCCACTGTTGGGTCAGTGAGCTCGGATTGAGCGAATGTGGAGCTCGTCGTCGTGGAGGGAGGCAGTTCAAAGAACTGTGGAATGAGCCAGCGTGGAGGGGAGGTGGATTCAGCCGGCGTGGAGGGGTTGAGGTGGAGGCTGCAGCTGGACCGTTGAGGAGCGCACTGAGCAACTTTTTCGGCCTGCTCTTGCTATGGAGCCTGACAAAGATACTGTAGCATGATGCCATAATATCATGACTAGTATTGTAGGGGCCACCTCATCAGCATCTTGGACTCCATTACCTTAGCAATTACTGCAGTAGAGCTTTTGAGATAAAAAAACCCCAAGCTTGGTGTTCGTTGAGCATAATTATGACAATCCATAATTAAATCTTGTAGGTTCAGATTGTAAGGCCACTAATCACATGATGGGCCCGTTGCTCTTCTAAGTACACCCAGGCTTGCAAAGCTGCCCTCTCCAATTTCCTTCAAATTTTGCCAATTGTTGCTCTTGTAAATTCTCCTAATTTGAGATTTTCGAATTTTTGAATTTTTTCCATCTAAAATTTACATACGTATGGTAGCACTTCCTCACCGTTCACTTTTCTCCAGAAATAAATTGGTATATTTCTAAGCTCAAATTACCAAAACATTTCATGTTTACCGAATTTGTAGCAGTAGTTAGAAAACAATGTGCATGAACACTAAGGAAGCAAAACGAGCCTCTAAAATTTTGCATGCTCATAGTCAACTTAGTTTCCTACATGGAAAAAACATGGGAAAAATGTTTGGGCATATAATCCTCAAGTCCCCCTTTGCACCATGTGGACAATACCTCCCGGGCAAAGGCCAAAAAAAAATCAGCAGACTTTGAACGTTACGATCTCACAATTGACAAACATCCAACGGTTGAAATTTGAAAGTGTACTTCCTAATAGGGTTAAGTACAAGATCTTACGGTTGGAAGTCTAAAAAAAGGAAATTTTATTGGTTTATACCCCTAGGAGCACATAGTGGTAGAAAATCGCAGTTTTGAGCTCTGAAGCTTCAAAAACACAAGGAAATTTAGGGGCTAGAGTCCAAAAAGGATGATTCTACTTGCTCTTTCTCCTAATCTGATTTCCCATGCTGAAAGTTGAGCCATTATTTCGCACTCACTGTAAGGCAAAAAAAAAAAAAAAAAAAAAAAAAAAAAAAAAAAAAAACAATTAATGTATTAATCACTGTAAGGCACTTTTACATGGTCACAAATAAATTTAAAAAAAAATCAAACTTCAGTGAAAGGACGCTGTCAGTAGAAAATAGATGAGCAGCCACCAGAAGAAAATCATTCCTTCAGTCAGAAATTATAGTACAAAAAATGGGAAGAAGTGGACACTGAGGATTCATCAAGGGCTTTAAATTGAATTTAATTGAAGGGTATACCACTAATAAATTTATCTCAATTCTTCTCTTTGTATATTTTCCTCCTATCTTGTACACTTTCCAAACAATTTTCAGTTTTGATCAGAAAGAATGTGATCCTTCCCTTTCCGAAACTTTCGCATCAGTTTGCCAATTTTGATAAAAATGAATGTAGTAAATAGTAACTGTGTCATACTTTTTTGGAAATGTTGAAAATACAGATTGAAATACATGCAATCCATTTGCCTCGATAAACACTCATTTCAAACATTCACAAGTTAGGGCACAAATGACTCCAAAACAACCCAAACAAAAAAAACTTACTGAATAAAAAATGAGATAGTTCTTTAAGGACCCATGGGTTTTGATGGGCTCTAAAATGGTAGGTATTATTTACAACCTGAGGCAGGGATGATTGAAATGGATCCGGGAACTGACTTTTCAGTAGTCAGCAGTATGATCACAAGCTTCAAACCTGGCCTGTTCACTGAGATCCTCTACACAATCAACAACGTACCTCATCTTTGAAACCACTTCAATCAGCAAAGACGCAAACTTGACTAGAGACAGAGCTGAGATTCTCTCAAGGGTCCCGTCCCACTGCGGTCCTAAGCTGGTCTTCCTCTGTAAAAATGTATTCTGCCATGTTTTATTATTCATGGCCATTTTGCTTGGTGTTGTATTGTTCAAATCCTGACCTTCTTGTAATAACATTGCTTGATCAATAGTTGGCAAACCCTGCAGCAGCCTCTCCATTGAAGTCGGGTCCAGAGTAGTACTACCCAACAGCACCTCCGTATTTACGTGTATTTTGTATTGCAGCGCCACTGCTGCCTCCTCCGCTCGCATCATTATGTTCTCTGATGCAAACTTCTTCATGTTCTTCATACTTTCTCCTAACATGCGCAGCACGGTCGCACACTCTGTCGCAATTGTTCTCATCTCCTGTACACAATCAGAAGAACATCACATGACTCTTAAAACTTTATAACAATTTAGAGTTCCTGAAAGGACGGCCCGATATAATGCAGATTTAGATGATTAAGGTTCAAACCTGGGAAAAAATATCTCGGAGTTGCTTGGGTGCTTGAATATTTGCCCGAAGACACAAATCCAGAGCTATGACATCATAAAGAGTGTATCGAAGGTAGTCGGCGATGTCATCGTATAAATGCCAAGGATAACCTATGAAAAATTTCCCGTGGGGAGGTTCCCAAAGGACTGCGTTCAACTGAGACAAGGATGCAACAAGGAAACAACGTTATTAGTCTGTGACAATTGGATGCATGAGTTTCCGCATAATTAATTCCGCAATGTGACTAGACTCACCAACTTGTCAATGTCTGAATCTGACATGACTATTTCATGATAGCTTTGGTGGATCTTATCGTCTATACAGCGTCCGCTCAGGATGTCAGGGACGTGATCAAGCTGAGTGTCCTTAATGTACTCCTCAACACATCTGCATCGAAACCACCATTGAGATGAATAAGCAATATTCACGAGAGCACGAGTACATAGCACTTATAGAGCGTATGAGATTGGTACCTCTCAAAGACAGTGGCGGCGGTCGCGAAGTTTTTAGCTACAAGCTTGTGAAGAGTATCTCCAGCATAAATCGGTTGGATCGCTATGTTGACGATCGACGACATGCCAAACCCCAATAAAATCATGGAAAATCTAGCCATTGGCAATGTCCATCGCTCTGGATCCAAGTATGCGTTGATTATGAAGAAATGGAATGCAATGGTTGCCACAGTAAAAGCATACCCCCATTGGTCTTTCAGTGGCGGTATTCCTTTCAAAAATCTACAACTGGCACCTCCCAGCACTACACAGAAGACCTGCACAACCACCACACAAAACTGAATCAGAATCTTCAACTCACTTTTCACTATGAACCTCCATAATGTTGGCAAACACCGACAAATTAGAGCTAGGAGAATTACCACGAAGTAGGGGTAAAGTGGTCCAAGTCCTGGGCCGAGTTCATTCAAACCAAATCCTAAGCAACCAGCCGCCAAAGTGCCCAGCACGCGATTAAAGCCTTTGCTAATCGAGAGTCCGATATTTCCCTCATATAGAAGATCGGTGGTGATAACGGCCCACAACGCGATCGAAGATAGCGGTGTAAACGGCTTAGGAAGTTTGACAACACATAGTATAGAAGCCAAACCAGCACAAAACCCTGCAAACAACAATACAAACATCATGATCATGCCTCAAAAAAAGCAAAACGGGAAAATTTACATTCTCCCTCGCGACAAACTCCCATGTTTTGATGAGCCCTAAGAGATTACCCTATATGTACTCAAGCAGCAGATGTAACATACAGACATACGTAAAGAGGATGTAATGGAGTACCAATGTATTGAATGGACGCAAGCAATGAAAGTTAAAACGAGTGTACATACCTTGCTTGGCAGCTAGAATCGTGAGGCTGGAATTCTGTTTCATCGCATCCCAACTCCATTTGGGCCACATGAACAACCCGATGAATAAGTTGTACAGGAAATTCCATGTGTCTGTCTTGGCACTATATGCTGCCCGTCGAACTAATGACTTCTTCTCTATAGGGTTGCGAACAGAGTAGCGTCTGCGCTTCTGTGCACTTCTTGGAGTATTATTGGACCGGGACCTATTCAGATGTATTTGCTGAAAGGTGCTCCTGCTCTGAGATGCAAGTATCTCATCAGGAAGAATATTATATTGCGGTGAACTCGGTTCCACAACGACTTCGTATAAACCATGTGCACCCGAATCTTGATATCTTAGTACGTACTCCTCTTCGTAGTTTTGTACGTAATCCTCCAAGAATGGAGAATGGAGCGAGCCATTGCTCCCTATACTATTCGTCATCGTCGTTCAGCCCACATCACCGTCGGCCAATGCCCTGCAATAAGAAAAACAGACGCATACTCACAAAACTATTTGAGCCACAAGGAATATCAGTTGTCGTAATCAATTAGGAATGAAGGTCAAAGTCATTTCAAGTCATAAGCATAGGAAGCCGCTTCTTTGAAAGAAATAGAATAGCTCTGTAACTTCCAATGCATGGTCTAGTAATGAGTAAAATTCCTTCTCTTTGTCAATGAAGATAATTTACAACAATACCTTAAAAGTATCAGTACCCACCTCCTCAGTGGTCTTCAAAAGGCGGTAGCCTCGAACTCAGAAGCATCCCTTCGCGCCCTGCACATTAAGAGTTTAAGCATCAGGAACAACTTGCCAGAAATATAATCTGATAATTATAAACCAGCACACAAATTCTTAATCATGTCTATCTACACATGGCATCCCTCAAGACGTGTGAAGTCAAGGCCCTGCCTGCTATGTTTTAGCTCCTTATAATATCAGGCACTATGGTCGTTGCAGCCATTGGAGCAACTGAATCCTCAAAACCTATACTAAGAATATAAACGAGCTCAGGCTACTGATATTCTATCCCCCCCCCCCTAAAATACCAAATGATACTACTGAAGACACATTCAGTGTTACCGGCGCATGAGAATATTCTCGTACTTGTGTCAAGAATCTTCCAGATACATACGATATCTTCGTACTCCTAAGGATTTTAAGATATTTTGACAATGGATATATAAAAGCATGAAAGAAAAGTTTTAAGTACGTATAATTCCAGGCTAAGTACGGTATTTAAAATTTGCAAGCACACGAATATTCTCGTGCGCCGGTAACCTTGAACACATTGGCATCGTAAACATGCATTGCCATCTCTGGCACTATGAACATGCAATCGTGATGTTATTTATTTATCTCTATAAAAGTGTAAAAAAAGAATCGAAGGCACCGACAAATAGTGTACACAGAATCGCTGGGCAACTCGAATCTCCAAAACTTTGCTTCAAAGTGGCACACAATACTATACAATCTAAACATGATGCAATAATCGTGGTCTCAATGACACCATTCAACAACGAAATCAAACATCTCAGAACAGATTCTAATAAATGTAAAAGCTCAATCGAATACCTTCTCAGAGCTTGATACTGAATTCCGCGATCCACGAGGTCTTGACTAACTCTGTTCTTCATCAGACACATAATCATAACCTGAAAAATCCAGACCACGGAGCGTTCACTACATGCAAGAACCTTATATTCAATCGCGGTGTACAAAACGTAACAGAAGCCAGAAGATACAAATCAGTCAAGCTGCAAGAATCTTAAACTTGTCTTGCTCTCACGATTGATCTATTTCCGGTCACGATCGAGGAATAGTGGATCATCTTAATCAGAATGCGAAACTGTGCTTGACAGACACAATTCCATAGGGATTGGGCATTATGAACAGGACGTACAATGAGAAAGACGAACAATACCTCCAAACCTAAATAGCAAGAATGCAACCACTAAAGAAGTGTTGACATGTACGGAACGTACTGGAAGAGGAAAGCGAAGCTCAGCCTACACCTCTCGAAAACAAGGTTCACATTGATCTAGGCCAAGCACTAGAGTCACACACCAGGAAAGCTTCTCTGTGTAACTCTTTCAGAGGCCATAAACTCATGACACATGTACTCCACGAAGAATCACCGGAGCGCATCAATTCCAACCGAATAAGTCAACAATCGCCTTTCTTCCAACCCTAACTCTAATCACTTTCACCTACTCCCTGCTCTCGAGAATCGCACTTCGAATTCCCCGAGTATACAAAACCTCCACGTGTACTTCGAACCCTAAATTTTGGAATTCGAATCTCACACATGCCATTCAAATTCCGGCAACAACGAGGCAGCAAAAGGAGATGAGCGCACAAACTTACAGGTGCCCAGGAATGGCTCAAATCAGAACCAAATGAAGTGCGGAAGGTCTCAATAGATTGCTGCTTCAATATCAAATATGATTTTATCAAGCGCAGAATTGAGAATCTCACATTACAGCAAAAATGGCAAAGATCCATCGATTGATAGCGACGGCTCTCAAAACAGGGAACAGCAGCGCTCCGGAAAGACAACCTTCACAGGTCCCTGGAATCTCCGAGAATCTTATTAAATTCCTAGATTCTTGGTCGGTGGTCTTCCTCGGCTGCCAAGTCAGCCAACAGACAGTCGGAGGTGGCGCGCCACTTCACAAGTCATTATTTCCGCAATTATAATGAGGGTGACGTGTACGTTTCTGTCGTTGTCATTGGCTGGCAAGAGGCTCATTATGGCGGGAAAATATGCTTATATGGGGCGTGGTTGGTATGAACAACTACCCAAATCAGTTCTTTAAATATCATATTGCTTTCTTAATTGTTTAAAGAAAAGGACTGATCATAAGTTGCCGTTAACTTTAGTGGGATCATGCTTTCCTTGCACGGGTGAGGGTTCGCAAGAGGATGAGAAAGTGCCACCCCATCCTCCCTCCCATCCCTGGAATTTTAATTTGAACCCCCCAAAGGCCATTTTTGATGATTTTGAATTCAGAAATGGGCCCTACGGCCCCAAATTACTCTCGGAGCCTACTCCTTGGCAATTTAAACCAATACACTAAAAAATTAGGGGGCTCCTTTACCCCTCCCCATCCAACGCTCATCCTCATCTTCATCCTCTTGGTAGCTGCTGCGAACCCTTAGGCTCCTTGCACATGCTTTGAGTTCACGGACTGAGTTAATTCCTAAAGTGGAAGGGAAGCTCTACAGTGACACACAGACGGCCATATCTGAAATCTGTGAACAAGATATGTTTGAATTTTATTTTGGGAAATTCAACAGTAGGATGTTGTTTGTAATGGTCTATTTTGTCCACCCTGCCAATTTTATCAAATTTCACCGTATTGGATCTTCAACTACATTGAGTCTAAGTTTCAAGTTTTTGTAAAAACAACTTGACTTTTGTGGTCAATTGTCAAAGTTTTAGAGCCTTGCCAGACTACCGTAACACCATAGCAGGTTCGTTCATAAATAATTCTCAAAAAAGAAAACGTAAAAAAACAGAAATTACAAGGAAAAAGAAACGAATAACATTAAAATTGTACCAAAATAAAAACGAAAGTACAGCCAGGTATCCATCCAGGTGTAGTTCTATCATTATTTACACACCTGATATGCTGGGAGCATAAAAGTAACTCATTTCTTGGTGGCTGCTAAAAACAAACATACAAAATTAAATTTTTTTCAAAAGAGGTCATGGTGGGCTTTTGTACGAGCCATCCATAAATTGTGGTTTGTGATAGCAGTACATTGTTTTCAAATTTAGAAACTACGAGATCTGACTTTCAGTGGATAAATCATAAATGCTTAAGTAAGTCAACACGTGGGGTGTTAATTTAAGTACATCTATCTCTTGCACACGAATAATCTTTAGTTAAATAATTAAGAAAAAAAAAATCTCAAAAAAATCATTTTTTGGGAGGCGAACCTTATTTTTTCAAAAAAATTAAATATTCGTACGGCAGGTGGCGAACCTGCTATGGTGTTACGATACTGGCAGCTCGTTGACCTGTGGTGGCTAGGTTTAGGACTAAGAAGGCTCGGCCAAGTCAGCAACTGCCAGAGCGAGGCACCACACTCCCACGGAGCGGCAGTTTTAGGGGCTCTAGGACTCCGTGATAATCGCTCGAGTTGAATGGGACGGCAACAAGATGGGAGGAGCGGATGCTTCAAAGTGAAGTGCGGTGGCTGGGAGCAGAACTGCACAAAGCAGGCTGCACGACGGAGAATGGAGGCTGCGCCGCCAAGAGCTGTAAATTGTAGGTCCGGTACTGACTTGGCCGATGACATGGACCGGAATTGCGGGATTTCAAGGCTCTTCCGCCCGGTAGTTTTCTCCTGCGAGCTGGTAGGACAGGTCACGTTGCCTCTGCCGAAACTGCCTTTGGTGTGGTACTGCCCCTCTCCTTTCCGCCAATCGCCGCGGCCACTGCCTGCTCACTGCCGGTAGTCTGGCGACGCCCTTAGTTTTGTAAGAACAGTACCCTATCACCATAGCAAGTTTGATCCTCAATGAACGATTTATTTTATTTTATTTTTTTTTGAAACAATACGGTTTGTCTGCCTTAAATAGATTTTTGTGAACTTCGTTCTTTTGTTTTTTTACTATATAATTTCCCAACTTTTTGATACCCTTTTCTCACAATAAAGGGGTTTCTGAATATACTTTCCCCAACTTTTGGATACCCTTTTCATATTATAATTTCCCAACTCTTCGTTCCTCTTGGCTTGTAATTTCTAATTTTTCACCTTTTTCTAAATAAAATTATTTATGAACGAACGTGCTATGGTGGTAATCACCAATATTGAGTCAAAGTTTTATTTTTTGCAAAAACAACTTCTTTTTTGTGGTCAATTGTCAGAGTTTCAATTTTAGTAAAAACAACACAAAGTTTGTGGTCGATTGTGGGCTTTTTCAACATAGTTGTTGATATGGAAATAAGTATGAGAAATATGTCTGGGTAACAATCCTCACGTTCCTCTTTTGCTCAAGGTAGACTATCTCTCTAAGACAATGCCCAAAAAACGTTTTGCATGTAATCCTGCAGAACAACGATTGAAATTAGGCATGATATTCTCAATAGTGATTTGATTCAGGATTCTACAGTAACAAGTCCCAAAAACCAATAAATAATTTTGCATTGTCTCAATTTCCACAAGGTGGTCGAAATTCCAACTTTTCAGTCTGCAGGTCCAAAAAATGCTTGGTCCTTTCTAGGTGAACTTTTCCACTTCGAAACCTATTGTTAGCCAAAAAACACATAGATAAAAATCAAGGTAATGTAATTAGATTTTGACCAATTTTATAGAATTAGACTTATTGTAGGTCATATGTACCAAATTTTGAGAGGTGAAGTGGTATGTATTGCGAGATCATTAGGTATTAGTACTCAAAACAGACCACAAAATTTAATCCTTTTCACTCTAGAGTATAAATTCTATTGATAAAGCTGCCTCAATAAAAAAAAGTCCAACTAAAAATTTGTTCACCTTCATCTCATATGTCGAAACCAAAAAAAAGGGCTCAAATAATAGCTTTGCAATGGTGAAATTTGTTCAAAAACTTACAAAAGAAAAGTAGTCCAAAAGTAGACTCGTTGCACTGAATTTTATGAATTAAATTGTAAAGTAATGGCATGAAAGTAAAATCTTCTTTTAGATTGAGAAAGTAGTGATGAGTAGCTCAGTTTGAAAAAGTATATACGACTTAAGGCGTTCCAAAATTTTTCTTACTAATTGAGTCAAGAATACATTTACATGATTTTCACCCTCATAAGACTTATAAAACCAAAAGAAATGTTTGATTTTCACATAGAGGTATGTCAAAACTCATTTATGAAGGCTAATTATTAACCCCTAAAGATCCAAGAGGACCAAACCGGGCTTTTGCTATTTTGGGCAGCTTAGATGAATAGGTTAAAAGTAATATTTTTGCCTAAATTTTTTAATGGGTGCTCCCTATACTGCAAAGTGTATGTGGTAAAATTTACAAAGCCAAATTCCAAATTTTGAGTCTTCTACAACAATTCTTGGTTTGCGAGCCGAACTGGGGCAGTTTAAATTTAGTATTTTTTTGAGATTTTTTTTTGGAAATATGTTCATGACCAAATCACTACTTAAGTTCCAAAGGGCCCCAAGTCAAAAAGTGTACCAATTTTACAAGGGCAGCCTCCAAAAGTGTCAAAATTAATCTCAACAATGCCCAAAAAAACTTCGTAGACAAACTTTGGATGTTATAATCTCTCAAATGGTAAACATCCAACGGTCAATTTTTATATCAGATACTGAAAATTGGCTTAGGTACAAGATCTTACGGTTGGAAGTTAAGAAAAGAATAAAAAAATTGTTTCGCACCCCTTGAAGTGCATAGAGGCAGAGAATTGGAGTTTTGAGGTTTTAAGCTCCCAAAAACACCCAAGGATCTTTAGGGGTTAACTATATCAACAATGCATATGTTATTTTTTTTGGATTGAAAGCCCTCATTGTGAGATCATACCTTGTCTACATGTACAAAATACAAAACTTGAAAAAAGTAAAACCTCATATTTTGTAAAATTTTAGAGTTTTTGCAATGTTAGTGATTTTTGGTAGATATAAATATATGAGCATGAACCGCAATTTTTGGCTAACTTCATCAAGTCCTAATAGCATCTCAAACTTTGATGGTGAAAATTTCCAAAAGTGAAAGAATTATGAAGTATATAAGGTCTTATTAGAAAGATATGGAATTCTCTATAATCTTCAGCATAATTCAACTTCATATGATAAAAAGTTAGTAATTGATAGCATGTTGAGAGTAAAATCAACCAACATCATAGCCCTTATAACTTGACCCTAGAGATTAACAACTTATGGTGTTAGTACTTACAATAGTAACCACATAAAGAAACACAGCCCTGTGACTTCAAATTTCCAAGCTTTTGATTAGTTAAGAGGAGAATGATACAAACTGTAGCTCTTTACGTTGTCGAGGACATCCTACATGCTTTTCTAATCTATGATTGACTTGTTGAAGTTTCCACACTATCGCAATCAGTTGCTCCTACCTACGTGGATGGTTGTGTCCTCGGACTCAAGATCAGTTGCTCCTACCTACGTAGATGGCCGTCTCCTCGGACCGAAGACCAGTTGCTCCTACCTACGTAGATGACCATCTTTTCGAACTCACGATCAGTTGCTCCTACCTACGTGGATGGCCGACTCCTCGGACTAGAAAGTAGGTACTAGTACTCCTATATTTGTTTTACCCTTCCCCTTCCAATAAATTACCTGGTTCATAATACACTAATACGTTACGACATGTTTAATTATAACATGCCAAATGTATCAAACATGCTTATGTAAACCCCATCATAAAACCTATCCCCTTTACTTTTCTATTCATAAGAGCAACTCCAAAAATGGTAACCTTTTGTGCAAAGTAAAAACCTCCGCCCTAAAATCTACAAGTAAACAACGTAGTCAAGCGAGCTTATCAAACATGCTTATGTAAATTCCATATGAAAACCTGCCTGCTGTACTTTCCTACTCAAAAGAACATCTCTAAAAATGGTAATGGTATCCCTTTTGTGCAAAGTAGAAATCTACGAGTATTGTCGACTTCGCCAAGCGAGGTGAAATCTTCGTGCGAGCGTCTGTGGGTGCCTCCCGCGATTCTGAAAGCCTAGCCGCCGCAAACCATACTCTTGCGGGAGGGGGAGTGCATCATCGTCGCATGACATACTCGCCACATCGTCAATACAATTTGTAGGTCTCCAATCAAAACCAGTTTTGATTCCAATTCCGACCGACCGACCGACTCCTTCCATTCCAACCAATACATATTCCTGTACAGACCTTGCTCTGCCACTCGATTGATCAATTGATTGCCTGCACCACCCGAGCCCGAACTTACAGAGTGTACAGAGTACTTTCCCACCGCCCGCTTTGCCCGAATTGGACCACTGCGATTTTAGGGTTGCCTTCCTTTTTCGTGGTCGCCAGGATTCAAATTGGAGCAGTCGGCATTTGCCAATTTCACGATGAGTCGTGCCCTAATTTTGCTCTGTTACCCGACACTTGTCCGAATCTGGTGATTCAATGCTCCTTGCAAAGCTTTTGTAGAATTGGAATTTTTCAGATTCTGTTTCGCGATGTCGGAACGATTCTGCCTCTGTGCCGTTTTGCCATTGTTTAATCGATGAAATTTTTGTGGATTAATAATTCAGATCCGTCGAGCTGATTTTTTTTTGTTTGATCTCAGTTAAAGCGGTTCCTGGATCTCGTAGACATTGCGAGCTGGAGCGTATTGAAAACGAGAATCGTCTGTCGTTTTGCATCTGAAGAGAAGAAAGATCCCGAATGTGACGCTTTAGGTTGCATGCATTCGAAGGTACCTACAGGAGTATGGCGAGTGATCCGTCTCTGGCAATCAAGACTACGAGCATGTTGTGAGCAGCGTGGCGCTTTTCGATTACAAACTGGAGAGTGTGGATGAGCAAGCCCAGGCTGCCGACGCGGCACGGCAACAACCATCATGGTGGTTGCTGCGAAGGTTTCAGTTCAGGCAGGTTGATTCTGTACAGGAAAGTGTACATGCTCATTATTTTCCCAACGTACATCTCCTTACGTTGTGAGTTCGTTCTCTCCTGCAGAATGTTTTTGCGGATTTGCTGGATTCGTTGATTTTAGATGTTGCATCGGAAGCGCATCGAGCAGCTCGCCTAGGGTTTGATTACCGATTACGGAACGAAGAGGAAGATGAAGCTCGCACTTGTACACACCGGGTTACGCCCGGCGATGTCGATGCTGCTGCTGCTGAGAATAGCGGCAAGTATACTGTGGATGTGTTCGATCAGACTCACCCCGCCATTGCCCAGGAGATGTTTGATTGTATGAATTGTGGACGCCCTATTGCCGCTGGTCGCTTCGCTCCTCATCTGGAAAAATGTATGGGCAAGGTGAGCATGCATCCTCTGCTATCTATCTGTGAATACAGAGTGCTGGTATCGCTGGTATATTGTCTATGATTGTCAGTATCCAGATTGATAGGAATGTGTGTGCAGGGTCGGAAGGCGAGGCTGAAGCCGATTTTAAGTGTGAGTGCCTCGCAGCCACGGCGAGGTCGAGCTGCTGTACCGGTTACCAACAACAATGCTGTAAGGCCTTCAAGTAAACCTCCTGTTCGGGCACTTCCTGCTCCTCCTCCTGCTCCTCTTCCTCAGGATGCCCATCGTCTCGAAGTTAATGGGGCTTCATCCACACCAGCAGGCTCTCCTGAGGCTGACAAAGTAAGACATTGCAACTTCATTGTTGTCGTTTGAATCCTCTTGCACAACATTCACCCTCTCGTAGATTGTTGACCGCGTGAAGTTTGAAATATCTCAAAACAGCATCGACCTTTCGGACGTTCTCTCGTGAAGTTTGAATTCTCTTAAATCAACAGACGTTCTCTGATCGTTGTCCTTGAAATGTTAAAATTCTCTTAGATAGTATCCACCTTCTGACTGTTGTCCTCGTGAACTATTAAATATCTCAAACCATACCGACCTTTTGAATGTCCTCTACATAAAGCTTGAATCAACGTAAATCAATATTCTCTCTCTGATTGTTGTCCTCGTATAGTTTGATTCCTCTTGAAGGAATTCATTTTCTGAATGTTGTCCTCATGAGTTTCGAACTTACACGCAGTTTGAACGAATTCTTTAAAGAACAACATGCACCCTCTGATTGTTGATACCAACCTACCTACAGGAAGATGATGTAGTGGCTGGGCCATCTCATCTGGGCAAAGCTCGAACTAAAAAGACCTCGCTGAAACTGCAGCGGGTGAATCCAGGCGGGGGGGCCATCAAGGGACGCAAAGTGAGTGAGAAGAAGCGCAAGATCGGCCAAGTGATGGCAGGCTCAGCTCCGAGCGTGAGCAACGGAGGAGGGAGCATGGAGAACGGATTATCATTGCCGCAGCTCGATGCTTCTCCGAAACCTGTGGACATTATGAACAACTACAACAACAACAACAACAGCTTGGATGCTCCGGTGCCACTCCCATCCTTCTCGAGCCCTTCCTCCTGGAATCGATCACCTACATAGGAGAGTCGTTGCTCCTCCCTTGCAACAAAATCTACTAACAACCAACACTTACTAGTGGTGCAATCCATCCCATCCTTTCACTTCCTCCCATTGTTTCGAAGAGAATCGTTGCACTGATTTTCTGGCACCAAGGTTTGTTACAGAGACACAGACAGGGTTACTCACATGCCAAAGGCTTGGGTGCTGCCTGCCACCTTTATTGATAAGCAAATTTTGTTCATGTTTTGGTAATGCTCCTGTCTCGTTTCTCTCGGTGAATAGGCATGTCCTAAAAGGAACCACATTGAAACTGGTACTTCTTATCGTAATTTGGAGAATGCTGGTTGGGAACACAAGAGTCTATTTTTTCTATGTTATTCCTCATTACAGATTAATTTGATCGAACTCATAGAAGTTGTAATTCGATCCATCATGGTTTTTGATCTTTTGGAAACCCAAAGGAAGGAGAGGCAGCTTCGATAAGAATATTTTTTACTTTTCTGGATTCTTTTCCACTTCCGAATACAAATGAAAGGGCCCTTTGTCCCTGTCCTTGCCGTAGACCCAAATTGACAACCCATTGAAAACCCAAATTGACAACCCATTGAAAACCCAAATTGTCGTCAAAACTGAAAAAAAATCGCACGATAAACTGAAAAAACCGTACGAAAATTTGGGTTTACGTACGACAAGACAATTTGGGTTTACGTACGACAATTTGGGTTTACGTACGACAATTTGGGTGCGACAATTTGGGTTCATGTAAAGAAGGGTTCGCTTTTATTGTCTCTATCCTCTTGGGTTGAGACTATGCGGAGACTTCCCCATGAACACACCCTAGAGTCCAGCGACTTATTACAAACTAGTAATCTTGAATCCCTTTCACACTATCACATCGCGGATGAAGTGTAGAGGCGAGATTTGGGGTGTTCTCTTTCTTAAGAGATCAACCATGTTATTTCTTTTTATCAATTATTTTTTTATTAGTTTGTTCAACTTCAAAGCAATTATTAAAGTGAAGCCATATCGTGATTTGTTAATCTATGTAATAATTTGATCACAATCCTCGTCTATTGCAAATTTTGGGTTTGATCCCATTATCGCATTTTGGGTTTATAACATATGATTGGACCCCTCTTGACATTTATTATTAGGCGTAGACATTTGAAGCTTTGAAGCGCAGTACTTTCACTTCTTCATGTGCTCTCTTGTTTTTCCGGTACATCGTTTTGGTACTTATTAATTTACCTTAGAAAGTCAAACTGCATGGTCCTAATAACAATGAGATTTTCTTCTTAAAATGCGCGGGCGAGATTAAGCTTGATGCAACGAAGAACCTCTAATGGGAATGGAGACATTATGCAGACTCGTACCACACCCCAATCACCATGGGCCCTATTAGCCCCCTAACCTCCCTCGTAAAGCCTTATATTACCTCAACCCCTATGACCTCGTATGTTGTATGACACATGAGGCCCGTTAAAGTCTTATCGTTGAAGCGGGCACCATGAGCCCCATAATTAGACTCGTCAAGTCTTTAGCAGCTAATGATTAGAGGTTTCTGACATACTAGATTGGATCAAAAATAAATGAAGTAGGTGATGATGCTTATATTAAATCTTGTAAAAAATTGGCTAATATTCTAATCGGTTTAAAAGTAATTTAAAAATGCAACGTATTTGGGAATGGTCTCTTTCTCTCATTCTCTTACTTCTCTCATTTCTCTCACTGCCATTTTCATTTTTGCGTGTTTTTTCATTATGGCTCTTTTTGCTACCAAGTCTACGTTGGTTGTTTCCGTAGATTATCAAAGTGAGAACACTAGAAATATAGCATTTAAAGAAAAATCTTGTGTAGATGTGAAAATTGAGATTTGAATAAGGAAATCAAACATTCTTACGTTCGTTGTGATTTACTTGATAGAGCATGGTATACTACTATTACTATGAGTGTTCAACAACATGAAGGAATGTTGAAAGAATGTTGAACGTTGGTTATTGTGTCATGATGTTGTTCAAAAACATTAGAGTTTTGCAAGCTAATGGGCAATATTTATGTACTGAAGGAAGTATAATTATAACCTCGGTTGTTGACAACTTTGTGCAAATGGGATTACAATCTATCTACAATAAGTTGTATTCAAAAACTCCAACTTCAATAAAAGAGGTACTCTATAATGTCAAAATTATCTTCAATTGATTTTGTTTTGTGTAGTTATATAAAACATAGAAATTGTTTTTGTTGTTCTATTTTTTTGGTAGGTTTATGGAACATCTTCTATTGCAAGTCCACCGGTAGTCTCTTACGAGGACGTTTGTAATAAGTGTGACCTCTCCAAGCTTATCGTTGTTGAAGATTGTTTCCACTACAGGGTCTGTCACAACTCTGAACTTGTTACGAAGAAAGCACATCTTTGCAAGAAGATTTCAACAACTACCAATCACTTACAATGTATCTTAGAGGCCAGTGGTTGAAAATGTCAATAAGAATGACAGAGGAGCAGTTTTTGAAGCTTTTAAGACGCGAAGTGATGAAAATGCTTAGTTCATCCCGGATCAAAGGTACTTTTGACTCACACCTAAGACTATCCTAAATAGTTTCAGGAAAATATAGATATTGGTAACTATAGTTTCTTGAATTTGCGTGTTTGTAGTCATAGAATTCTAGCTAGTTGTACGCATGATTCAACCGCAATTTCAGGGAGTGACACTAAAGAAAATGGAGGCACTCTCTGTACCCAAAGATACAAACAAAAACTTAATAGTAGTAACAATGTAGGAGCATCTTAGCACAAATTTTTCATCTCCAAATAAACGCTTAAAGAATTTTTATCCACGGATGAACGCTATTTTCATCTGCAGATTAAAGTTTTTTTTATCTGCAGAAGAACGCTACTTTCGTGTGTGGATAAATGCTTAGATGATTTTTTTTGAACGCTTTTGTTAAACGCCTCCACGCAAATCTTTTGCCAAATGCCTCTACCTACACGCCTTTGCTAAACGCCTCTACCTAAATGCTTGTGCCATTACATTTTTGATTGATTTCTTAACGGTGTTGCTAAACTAGTGTCGTGCATTAATTTAATTTTTTTAAAAACATTTTATTATTATATATATGATTAATCGAGTTAAAATATAGTAAGTTGAACTACAAAACTCTATACACCATATTTTAGAAAATAATAAAGATTAGTTTTTGTACAAAACTAAAAAACGACACTGGAACTTATAGATAAGAAATTATCACATTGTAATTTAGAGTGTAATACAACTTATACATATGTGTATTTGTAAGTATAGCATATCTTTTATGTTATGATATTTCATCTAAAATCCTTGGAATAAATACAATGCAACATTTTGCTTTTTGTATATATTTAAATACACCAAAAGCTTTAGAAACACTTGAGATTAAATTAAATCAAGATTTGTTGCATGATTTACATACAGGAATATTTAATGCACAACAATACATTAAAAAAATGTTACTAAGTATAAGACAAGTGGTCTTCAGGGAGATTTTATGGCAATTAAATTAATATCTCATTATTTGAAAAGACCTATTTACATATGGTCTACTAATAGTAAAAGGAGATTCTAAGGAAGAAATAATAGTAAAAGGAGATTCTAAATTTTAATCAAATTAATTTCATTTAGCTTTTGGTTTGAGCAATTTTTAATCTATAGAAAATAAACCTATGCATGTGAATAATTTTTCCTGTGAAAGGTATAAAAATTGAAATTATAAAGTTGGAATTAGATACAATATTTGAAAAATTAAATTAATAACCAAAACATAAAAATCAAGTACATATAAGAAGAGTACACCAAAATACAGAAAAAAGAAGAAAAAAAATGTTTTGAAGTTTGGAGCTTAGTAATGCTCTAAAGGCTTCGGTTTTCAAATATTCAACGAATAAAGAAATTGCTTTAAGACTTTTGGTTGAAAAGAAAGTATTAAATTTATCAATTGATCGTGTGATTTGGTCATATTACAAAAATTAAAACTAGCATCATAAAAGATGAAGTTGATACAATTGAAGAAAATGAATATATTTCAATTGAATTGTTTTTTGAAAATGAATACATTTATATTATAAAAGATAAAAAAGTGAAGTGCAATAAAATCTAAGGTGAATCTATCATAATTACAAATAATAAAATTTGATGTGCAATGAAATTCAAACTGAAAATAACTTATCGATTGTATATATATAACAATCTTATATCAAGTGAAAAGAATTGGATGAATCATTAAAGGCAATATTGAGTGAACATCAAAGTAGTATAATACTTTCTAAAGCAGATTTATTTGCTAATAATAATCCACAACTTCATAAAATTCCAACATAAATATTAAAACAAATGAAACTTGTTTTATCCAAAGTAAAAATGATTGTTTGTGAGATGAAACTTTATCTCAAGAAAAGATAAGTTGGCTTTAAATTAAATTAAAATTAAGATTTTTTAAAAAATATTTCAAGAAAAGATAAAAGATATTTTATTTTGACCATGTATATGTTGTTTAAGGTCGAATTCTGCTCAAAAACAATAATGGCTTGTGAAAAATTTATGAAAAGATTATTATAATTTATTGAAATATTATCTACAATTGACTATTAAAAAAATAATTAAATGTGAAGAATTTTTGTTAAAACTCAGTTAACAAATCTATGGATTCCTAAATATTGTGTTTCAAACAACCTTTCTAGAAATTGTTATAGAAGTCGTCAAGAAGCTCACAACGTTAAAAAAGATTGGTATCTTCGCGTATTGCATTTGCAAAAATGCATAAATTGTACAATTATAGCCAATATAAATCACATGACAGTATCATAAATGTTTTAGCAAACATTGATTTAAAACAATATTTACTTGTACGCTTATTAGAATATGATACAACAATTGAAATAATACAAAAACGTCGTTTAGAGTATCGATCCCTCAATATGTGGAGAAATATTTGACTAGATTTAACAATGTTAACTTAAAAACCTCGTAATGAACACAAAGTATGGAAATAATTGAAGTCGATCTACGGCCTCAAACAATTTGCCCGTGACAGGTATGAATTTCTAGATTCTTACTCATCAAGACAAGACTTCACTCGTTGTGAATCTCACACAAATGTCTAAATAAAACAAAAACACACATTCTTAATATTCCTTGGATTATATCTTGATGATTTAATATTAATGTCCAATGATCAATTTTTTTATTTGTGCCACAAAAGCCTCATTATATAGCTGTTTTTTGACGAATAACAATAAAGAGCTAGTCTATAGTTTAGGCGTGCAAATTCGCATTATTGGCTTTATTTAACTCTCACTTTGTCTCAAGATAAATATATCCATGATATTTTAGACACATTTTAAATGCTCAGCTATAACCTTGTTATTACACCACTTGAGGTAGGTATAAAATATTTCAAAGCACAAACTAATAGTCTTAACCCAGAGAATTAGACACTTATGGGCTAAGTGCATACAAGGAAGCCATTGTTTTTAAAATATTAAGTCATACTCATACACTAGGACTTAGCTTTTGTTGTTCATATCTTAGCTTGATTTATGACTAAACGAGGTGCTATACAAAGGCTTGGAGTTAAAACTATATTTAGATATTTATGGGGAACCATGAGACGAACTCTTACTTTATCAGTGCAGGTTTACCTCCTTCTACACACCATGTTCTTTGAGGTTGGAGTGATGCCGACTGGGCTGGTAATATCGACACTCGCTGTGCTACTTCAAGATATATCTTTCAACTTGATCCTTCTTGTCTACTATCATGGCAAAGAAGAAAGCAATATGTTATTGCTTTGTCTATAAGTGAAGCTGAGTATATTTCTACAACTGCTACTAGCCGCGAAAGGATTAATTTGGCTTCAAGCTCTAATTCAAGAACTTGGATATAATTTCTTTAGTTATCAAGTATTCTTTATTGCAATAATCAATGTTGTATAACATTAAGTGAGAATCCTAAGTTTCAAGACCCCTTTTAACATATTGATTTAGGATTCCATTTTCTTTGTGATCAAGTTGAATCCAAAAGAAATTTCCCTATAAACTAAAGTAAAATAGTTTTATGCATTAAGATAAAATATTTCTATGAAGTTAAGCAATAAAAAAAATAAAAAATAAGGTAAAATTTTGTACATAGATTGAAGTGCAACGTTAATATAAATTGAGATACAATATTTCTATAGATTAAAGCAAAAATATTTTAACAATTAAGGTAATTTTTATTTATTTATTTAAACTTTACATTATATATATTGTTATTATTGTGGCTCATATGATAATAATAAACCGAAGTAAGATATTTTTATAGGTAAAATTAAATAACAATTAATAAAATATTTATTTTAAATTTTAAATATTGTGAGGTCTATATATATAGTTATTGTATGATCAATATAATCTACTATTCATATATTTAATCATGGCTAATATAGAAGTAATTTCTTCTTCTTCATATATAATAGGCGTTTGCTTTTACGATTCGGTCTTATACGTCTAAATATTAATGCAAAAGTTTTATGGAAATACAAAAATATTCAGATTCTTTGAGATTATAGGCCGTGCAAATTTTTTGAAAAATAATTTCAGTGAGTACCAAATTGGTGCAATATAGTATAGGAGATATAAATTCGAAACTTTCGTACATGAATATTTGATAAATCAACGAATATATTGCTAAGATGAGAGTATATCATAAAAAGTCCAAGTCAAAGAGCCTATGGGTTAATCTTATACCGCATTGTACGGTAACAAAAGTTTTGCAACAACCTATTTACGTATGGAATAAACTTGATGCTGGTAAATTATTGGGTCAAGCTGAAGAATATTTACATAAAGAACCAACACACTTGGTTTGGTCTTCAGAGTATTTACATATAGAACCAATGGTTCTTATCGATTCAAGTATTAAAATTCCTATTCCGATAATATCCCAAGACACAATAGATTTAACAGATCATAATGTTTTAAACGATAACAATTCTATCAGGAAAAATAAGGAAAGAAGTAATAAAAAATATTGATAATAAAAATTATGAGATACGTCCATATCATATTGAAGAAATTAACCAAGGTCATATATTTCAAAAAAAAATTGTTTGTGATATTCTCATAAACCATGTCCTAACCTCATTTTTCTTAACAAATAAGAGTATTTCCAATTAAAATAAATAAATGTTGGATGTTTCAATGATTTATTGATACATAATGCTACACAACTGTCAATTCTTCTATTATGATCAACATGTTTTGTAATGATTGATGAAACAAAGAAGGCACTAAAATTCCAATCACGAATAAGTGATTATTGTTATTATTATTGATGTTTTGATTCTCTAAAATATAATTTTCCATTTTGAATCTTATCTCTCACTCTATCCTTTGTTATTAAATTTAATTTGAGAATTTTATACTAATCCAATTGTTAAATTTTTTATTTTTAAGTTCTATGGGTATTAATTATTTTTCATTATGAATTGGATTAACTTCTAAAGAAAAATCCCAAAAAAGATATTGGATACTATTTAGCAAATAATATCATATACAAATTAATAGATGGATATCTTCTTATTTATGCTGGTAAAATCATTGGTCATGAGAAATTACAAGCCACTGATATTTCAAGTAACGATTATTGGAAGAAGTTTGTTTCTAGACCTGCTAATATAATCAAGGTTTTCGTATGCCACACTGCTAAATGTCAAACAGACATGTCTGTTAGACAACATTTATCCTCGAAGGAGGCAGACGACATCAAAGAGAAAATTGTTTCTGTTTCTATTATGCATTTTCTAGTATGGTCAAACATTAATTCTCCTCCAACTTGACGTCATAGAGACATATCAAACATGACAGGTTAGAATGACATTACAAAAGAGTGTTATGTAAGACAACCGTGATAATAATATCATATGATGAAGGTTATGAAGACAAATATCTAGTTTTGTCATGCAATTCTAATTAATCTCATTTAGAAAGAAAATCATATGGTACAGTTGGAAAATAATTATCAAAGATCAGAGTTTTATCATCATCATCACTATAATCCACATATTATAATATAAGGTACTTGGGGGTATCCAAAGGAATATAAAGGAAAAGGATCACACGATGATTACAATAATAAATCAATAAAGTTTCAACAAAAATCCGAGATTATTTTTATTTTCTCATATTACACAAAGAGTAATTTGTCCTTGAACTTTCTATCTAAGCTTCAAAGTGAACCAATCATATTTACTAAAGATGAAGTCATTCCTAGTGAAGGCAGAATGGTGGAACCAATCCTCTCACTTTGTAAGAACCAATTGTTTAGGCTTGTGAGGCTTGTTAGGCGCTTGAGGATACTATTTGATAGACAATCTGATTAGAGTATTTGCCTTTGTTAAAAGTTGATAGAATAGTAAGTTTTGATTGAAATGACCTTGGAAATTCACTCATATTTAGTTGGGTTAAAAAACCACCCTGTAATCTTGTTCATTTAACATTACCATAGACATTGGAGTTAGCTCATTACTTTAGTAAGGTTGCATCGTTTTGTTTGATTTGAATGAGTATTGAAAGACAATAAAGTCTTTACAAACACTTTCAAGAATTGACTATGGAAGGTATAGAAAGTATTAGATTTGAAGCTCAATGTCAGTGCATTGATGTGCTCAAATTTTTTTGACACTAAATAATGAATGGTAAAAACTGATTTTAGAAGGGCAATGAATACATATTTCATATATAAGGTTTTAAAAATTAAATAATAATTTTGTAATATTAATATAAAGAATCAACACTTTATTATTTAATCAAAGCAAATCCCACAAATGTTCCCTCGTACTTAAACAAGAAATTCTTCAAATTTGAAGAAGGCCTTTGAAATCAATATAAGTTGTTCATTTTCTAGAGTTGGAAGTGCTACATCACAATCTATTTTTGGTAAGTTGAAAACATTAATCAACTAATTTCTGCTTAAAGACAACACCAAGTTGGTGATTGTAAGAATCAAGAGAAAATAACAAAACAAACTATCAAATCAAAACAATTGGACATGTGAGATCAAACCATATGCATAGGGTTTTTTTCTTATTGCTTGCTCATAGTGATATTTGTTCTTTGGTTGTTATGATATGCAATGCAATATGTATGCATGGATAGGGCTTGTTTTAGTAGGATTAAAAAATGATGACAATCATGGTTTGCTCAAAGAACATGTCTTTGGAAGCAACAGTGAGACTCTATTCATTGTATACATACTATGCAAGTTCACTTGAAAGCATCCAACATCTTCTCGATCATGCTTTAAATTACACTTTATAATCTGATGGCTCTCACCCTTGGTAGTCTTGATATAAGTATCCTCTCTAATTCTTGTTTCTCTTATGTGTTTTTGGTTCTGCTTGTATGTATTGTTTTCCTTTTCCTCCACAATGTTGATCACTTTGTGTAATTCATGAATTTGAGGAACTTCTATACTCTTGAAAATTTGGTATGGAGTAATAAAAAACAAGACTTTAGACGATGTTTGGTGTAATTACACCCTCTTCAATTCTCTTGGATGGCCTCTCTAGAGTATAAAAAATAACATCAACAGTACGCCAATAGACAAAATTATAAGTTAAATATACTTCATCTTGATTATTTCAAAAAAAAAAGTCATCATATAGAATCACTTAGTAAACAAGAAGTTTTTTCAAAAGCAAGGTGGCACGCTTTTTTGAGGAGAAAGGTGGGGCTTGTCTTTTTCAAAGAATCTTATTGATATTAATGTATGCATGTCCTCTAAACTTCATTATCAACCAACTAGTGAAAGTGGTGACGATGCACTTCAATATGCATGTCCTCTAAACTTCATTATCAACCAACTAGTGAAAGTGGTGACGATGCACTTCAATTGCCAAGTCATATGGATCCAGAGGTGTCTTTTCGATCTGTGAGGGGACCATTAGGTAGGCTCATCAAGCGATGGAACAGTTTCTTGTATTTTTTGGTGGAATGACATAACTATGCTAGATGTCTTAGAGATTGATGGCCTACTAGGCTTCATCTTGTTTGTCGTCACGTGTTGTGTAATTGTATGGTGATTGTTGCAAGAAGGGTGTTGTTGCGAGGAACGATCATACTCTTAGTGATGTCACTCAATGCATTCAAGACCTTCACCTCTTACAGGTTTCTACATACCAAAAGCATAATTGATCATTGTGGTGGTGGTAAAGTCTTACTCCTCACATCTAAAATGACGAGTCTAGAGGGTCTTAGAACTTTTATGGGGAGAAGCATCAAGGAGCCAAGTTTGAACCTGTACATTGTAGAGTTTCTAACACCAGAAGTAGACTTGAAGAGAGCAACCGACATTGTGTGCAACTAGAAGTTTCAAATGCTAGAAGAAGGGCTTTACAACGACCTCACTTTGCATGTACAAGGTGGTTCCATCAAAGTGCATTCATTTGGTACGTGCTCACCTCATCCTCACCCATCTTCCACTCTGCTTTTCAATGCCTCCAACGTCAATGCCATCTCCTACTCCCATACGCAATAACCATCCCTGAGATGAAAACTGGAGCCTTGCGATTATTGGTGCTTTTGCTCTACACCATTGACGAAGAGACAGTTGTATTCCAAGCTGCTATGAATCGACACTTCTCGGAGATTTTTGATGCGTGCTGCACATGCAAGATAGTAAAGTTGATGTCAGCTTTAAACGCAACTCTTGAGAGGATCTTGACTTTGGGAAATTGTTGGCAGTGGTTCAAGAAATGGAGTGATACTTACGTCCGGTTTCAAAGTAGAGGTGAGAAGGCATTTCGGTGTCTTCCCAACACTTGTCTTGAATACATCAACAACAATCCCTGCTCTCTTATCTAAAATTTCATCCAATAGGTGATAGATGAACATGAATTTTGTATCCAGATAAAAAAATATGACTTTCCAGTGTCTTCGACACTAAAAGTTTTGTGTAGTAAAGTTTCGGCAATGGCTGTGAGTAAGTTCATTGCGTTCTATCAAAGCTACAAGAGGTACCGATGGTGTTGTTAGTGTCGTCCTTCTCTTGCATCGCCTGTATCTCGATTCTTGTTTCCAATCGACAGCTTTGGGAGGTCGCTTCTTTATCCCAGCGATCCGGACAACGGCTGGTATGCGTTTTCACAGTAGCCAATACCGAAGGTGCTCAGTATAAAGTTCGAGGTATCTGTGCAGGCAGGTTCACTTACCGTATGTTGAACTCTTGAATTCTTCCTCGCAAGCATTTCAGCCGACGATACTGGATGAGCCCATGAATATCTTCATTCAGTTTGGTTATGAATCTCTTGCTTCCACGGCTGAAAGTGGGTTACTGATCCACTAGTTATTTCGAAAGCTGAAATTCGGTTTGCTTTTCGATCCATTGTCTGGTTGCAACAATTTGTAAGAGCCTGTTCCGCACGCTGAGTAAGTAACCCCAACTCCGTTAACCCTTACACGCCCATGGGGTCTGAAACGGACAGCTCAAAATTGGATCACAGCATCTTTTGGACTTGGGTATCATGCATAGTGCACTCTTTGCACTTGGGCATCTTTACTGATCCAATCTATGATGAGTTTGTAACCTCCTACAAGGTTATGTACAATCCCAACCTACCTACCACTATTCTTTCAAAGCACAAAATCACTCATACAAATTGGGATTTGAATTGTAAAATTTCACTTTCTCAATGCATTACAAGAAGGTGACCAATTTCACATCAAAAGATAAGTGAAAAGTTGAGTACATTCAGAGCTATAGAATAGATTCTCTGTTGGAAACAAGCCCCTTGGGCATCTAAGGGTTAAAATAGCACTTATGTCAACTTGTGTCATTTTGTAATAGAAAAACTTGCATTTGTATGTTTATGCGATAGTGTACTTTGTAATATCACACTTTTTATGTAAAATCACTTATATCGTTAATATCCCCTTCAAATTCTGTAGTGACATGTGAATTTTGGACTTCCGTTTAGAAAGTTGAAGAGTGCCATTCTGGCTTATTAACGTCATTTTAATGAAATTGGGGTTAAGTGTAGATGTGGTATGGATTCATATGATCCATTTTACCATTTTGGTATAGAATTACTATCTACAATCATTGAAGTTCAACTTCAAAAACCATCTCATGAAATGCTAAAGAATGGTTCTAGAATACAAAATAGTAGTTCATGTGATACTCAAGTTTGTAGCCACCATCAATAGCATACAAAAGGTTCTCATACAAAATGCAAGCTATAGGGCGTAAGAATCACACAAATTTGGACACTTTCATTTTTATACAACATCCATTTTTAGTTTAATTCAAGTGATATCGAAATTTCTTGAACATGACTTAATTTCAATCAATTGTGTACAATAATGAGGTTCATGTAGGCTACATTCATAAAAAAAAATGTTGATGAAATATTGACTATAACCAGGTAATTCTATCAATTCAACTCAACTTAAAAAGATTGAAAGTGTACAGTTGACTTCTCATACTTTAGTTTTTGCGCATCTTTTTTAATCACATCTCTCTTGAAGAACTACATGTTGGTCTGAAGAGTTGGTTGAATACAAAAGAATTCCTCATCACTTTGTAAATTCAAGTGTTTATTTCAACTGCACTTTGCAACTTAAAGTACTAGAAAGTTGCATATGGCGCAAGCTTAGATTATTACATTATTTTGTGAGCAACTTATGAACAAAGAGTGATTTATCCCCTAATCGTCTTAGTCTATTTTCAGTCAAAAAACGCATTATTCTTTTTGAAAGTGTCATAGGTGAAAATAAAGACAACTTATTCAACTCTTAATCGAACAATTTTATAGTAGACTTAGGGTCCTTTAGACTATGGACCAAGAGCCATGATCAAGAAAATTAAAATTATTTTCATGGTCATGGCTCTTGGCCAAGAGCTGTAATCATGACAAATCAAGATTGAATATTTGAGTGGCTTGTTCAGTCTTGTAGTGTAAAGTGAATTTGGACCAAGACAACTTTAAGCTCAAATTTCAAATAGAAGTCCTCATCATTCTCTCTTTTACCCTCCCCTTTTTCCCTCCTTTCTCCTTAAATATCTGAATTCTAGCCAATAAATGATTTTTGAGCCTCATGATCTCCTTGATTGTAGTTGAGCCGAGGCATTTGCTTCGACTCAACCATAATCAAGGAGACCATGAAAACATTATCCATTATGAAAAATTTAGCGTACTTTGGGGACCTCCAAGTTAGCGGTTAATTTCCTTTTTTCAAGGTAGTGTAAAGCCAAATGGTACTTAGAGTACTTTACTCTCTAATCACAAGGCCGTGGTCAATCTTCATGGTACATAGTGTAAAGCGACCCTTATTGTAGGTCATATGGACCAAAATTGGAGTGATGAGCCTCATAGATTGGGAGACCATAAAGTATTAGTACTAAATACAAACTCCAAAATTTCATCATTTTCACCTTAGTGTGGAAATTCTATCAACAAAACAAGTGCAATCACAACATGACCAACTAAAAAGGTGTTCACCTTCATCACAAGAACACCCTTGCACCAAGAATATTCATAGAAAAATTCTATTGGTTCATATAGTCGCCTAGCAATGGTAAAAAATACCAACCATTTACAAGGAGAAAGTAAGTTAAAACTAGACCCTTTGCACTCAAACATATGCCTTATCCTCAAAACATCTTCGCTCTGATCAAGGTTTCTACTAGTGAAACTAGATTCTAATAGGAACCCATTCCAAGAGATGATGTTGAAACTAATGGTGGATGAAGGAGATTTAGCTCCTCAAATTTCATCCATATTTTGCTTTATCCATTGTAGAAGCATCATTGCAAATCCCACACCAAAATTACTTGAATCAAATTTCATCCAACTAAATAGTTGTTGGGGTTCATCTTGAGATCATACTTATGTAAAAAGAATTCATGAAAACCATATTTGATTTCACATCATTGGCTTGCAATGGTAAAACTTGTCTTATGAATGAAATTCCAAAACCAAAAGTTGCCTTCACTAAAATGCATGCCATCAATTCATACTTCATTGTATGTGTTAGCAACATTTATCACACAATCTTAACTTGCTCTGGAACTCAAAACAAGTGATTTTGTTAAAAACCGAGTAGAGATGAAGAAGCTATGGCTCTTCAAAGTTTCATTCCTTTCCTTTATATGTACAAAAGTGACAATGGTAATGTTGAGGAGTTCATAAGAAGCTATATTGGATTTCACATAACCGGCTTGCAATCTAAAAACATACCTCATGTTTCAAAACCCCAAACAAGAGCTGCCTTGGACTACATGAGTATGATTCTTTTTATTACACTAACTAAACATGATTTGAGACTCAACCTAAGTGATTTCATCCAAAACGGATTGCCAATGAAGGAGTTATGGCTCTTCAAAGTTGTTGCTTGCCATCCAAAATGTCATTTTTCTACATTAAGCACGTTTAGGGATTAATCGAGGGTCTATAGTGTGAACATAGTTTTATTTTTTCAATGATAAGGTGTACCAACTCCGTATCAATAGTAGAGTGGCTACCACTAAACATTTCTACTACTGTTGTCTATAATGGAGCAGGTCCCATAATCAAGCTCACTCCACTAATCTTCACTCACAAGTACATAACACCTTCGGTCCCCATGTAACAATACCCATGTACTCACTGCAAACAGTATAGGGCACCATTTTAAGAACACCTATTCATTCCCAACTTCAGAAATTCATAACTCATTGTAAAAGAGTCCAAAAATGATGATTCCACTCGCTCGAACTTTCTACGAATTCGTAGCGTACCGTCACCTCAAGCATGATATTTATGACCAATTCTTTGTCGCCCACAACAAAAGCCCAATTGCATACACAAGTTACAACCGCGCCGGTGTATCCGGAAAGAAGCTCCGGGGCAATATCATATGTAGAACCATGATTTTCCACATTCTAGAAGCTTCGTGTGAGTAGGTGGCCGCCTAGTACTGCCCAGCCTGAAAAAAATTGAATGGTTGGCTACTTGCTTAGGATTCATCATTTGTCTGAATTCCCTCCTACAAACTCCAAGCAAGTAGTACTCCCCTTTCATTATATTATCATTTGTACTCACCCTACTCGAACCCTTAGTCTCTATTATGAACCTTCCTATTATGACTCCTCACAATTATATTTTGATGATTCATGGAAGAGTGTACGATTCTTGGAAGAGTGTACGATGTGAAAACTCAAGAAAATTGGAATCTTTTTGTGTCATTCCTAACTTGGTCGACAAGTTTTTGTTTTTATTACATAGCTTTATTCTTTTAGTGTGTTTTCAATAGCAACCATGGTCTTTACATGTAGAACACGTAATTCGTTATAATGGGAATATTCAAATTATCAAATTGAGCTTGAGTTGAGCCAAATGTACTGTGTGGGTACATTTAGCTCGACTCCACCTAAACCCACATTTCTCAAAATCAGTGAATAATACCATTATAACGAATTACGTGTTGTAGCCACTACTTCAATGACCGTGCTTTTGTGCTCCCTCCAAAATATATCCCAACAATGTGGGCATAAATTGCTTTTTGGCGAGGTGTGCTGTAACTATTTAGATATCCACGTCTATGTAAGAGAGGCGGGGAAGAAGGGCATGAAGTTTCCAATTGTTGAAGAGCGTAGCCGATTTTAAAGTCCCCTCTTGTTTGTGCAATGTGGTCGGTTGCCTTTCATGGAGCTCCATTAGTCGGCCTCTCTCCTAGTGCTCCCTCCTAACATTCAACAACTACCCCATTGTGGCCTATTATAAAGACCACACAACATGCCATGTTTATGAATCCCCTTACAACATGATATGATATACACCGTCATACTTTTTTGTTTACAAACTTCTAAGAAACAACAACACAAAGAAATATCTCGTAATCCTACTCCGATATTGACACATAGCATTTGCGCCACTAACCTAGTATCAACCTAAACATCATTCAGCTGCACCCCGCGCTAAGCAAGCACTCTACTCAACGTATTTCACAATAAAGTGACAAAACTCCGATACACTTTTTGTTTACAAACGTCTAAGATGCAATAAATAAAAGGAGATATCTTATCAAACTACATTGATAATAAAAGATAGTGTTAGCATCGCTAACCATAACTAAACTAGAGTTCGGATTTTTTTTTTTTTTTTTTTTTTTTTTGTGAATAGTCAATGTATTTATCAACAAAAAAAAAACATTCGTACCATAGCACAAACGCCGTTTGGAGAAACAACAGCTAAGGTTGAGTGTCCTAAAAGCACCAACTTAAGAGATTTGACCTATTTTTAGCACTAGTAGATTAAAAATAAAATTATGACCACATTCGAAATAGGTTTCCAGGAGGATTGCAAAAATTTGCAGCATGTAATTCGCATTTGTGAATTTTATTCAAAATTCCAAAGTGCTAAGTAAGATTTGACCCAATTGCGTTATATACAAATGAGGTACAGTGCGCTTTTAGGTTCCATGGCGCTTTTAGGTAGTCCAACCGTAGTGCAACTTGCCTTATAGATACCTGATATGGTACCCCTTGTAAAGCATTTTGGCAGGAGGAATATAACCCACAACCTCCTCACTGGGGGCCATGAGCCCTAACAAGTAACAACCAAGCCAAGGCTTGTGGTGTTTATTCCAACAACAATTTCATCCTTACTAGCTACTATCCTCCAGTTCCCATGTCCATCCGGCTTTACCTGAAACTATTCCGACAATGCCCTCACTTTATACTGAGAATAGAAAATTTATTGAAATTTTCATCAGTTTTAGCCAGTGGTTTCTAGAATCAACCAGCTAAGAGACTGTTTCCATCGGCTCAGAGTGAACTAGCAGAACCCCAATTCCGTTAAAATGGCATTATTCTGGTAAAATGGCACACCTCAACTTTCTGAACTGTAGTTCAAAAACCATGTGATATAACAAAATTTTGAGGTGATATTGGGGAAAATGAGTGACAATATATATAAGGCAGTGATATTACAAAAAAAATTGTGATATTACAGAATATACTATTTTATATGAGCACAAATGTAAGATCTAGTGTGACAAAATGGCACATGGCATAGTGCCATTTTAACCCTTAAAGGTCCTTGATACAAAATTGTTTAAATCATCAAAAAGTACCTTCTTCCACTTCAGGTGCAAAGAAACTCAATCTAAGCATTGATTAAAAGATCCAACCGTAGGATCTTGAAGTTAGCTTGACCCTTTTCTTGAATGTCAAATTTGAACCGTTAATTTTTCTCCAATTTTGAGATTATAATGGTCAAAGTTGGTTGAATTTTCTCCGTGCGGAAATTCCAAAAAGCGATTTCCGCTTTCTTGGACCTTTAGGGGTTAACGGAATTGGGGTTGCAGCCGGTTTTACCCGATCATTGAACTCGGTTTCTTCCCGATCATTGATCGCCATTTTCCCCGATCATTGATCTCGGTTTTCCCCCATCATTGATCTCGGTTTTTGTCCTGATCATTCATCAGCATCACCCCCGCTCGCTGAGCAAGCAGTTGCTCACTGTATTTCACACTAAAGTGTTTGGTTGGCCGAGTAGAGAATGTGACGCATGAGGAGTGATGGGAAAACAAGGAGCAGCCAATGCAAGCGATGTCTTGAGCAACAAGGCAGACAAAGTTTTCCAAACAAAAGTGATCATGGGGGCAGCAGTCAGTCAGCCAGTCAGCAAAGAAAAAAGAAAGACAAAAAAATAAAATCATGGGACTGATTTGGAACGATCCCTGGCAATCTACAGTCGGCGAAAGTCGGAGCCATGTGATCCCGGCCAGCGCTTCGCCGAACCAGGCACCGCCTCCACTGCCTCTTTAGTCTTCACTTACTTTTATTAACTAGTACTGGGTGAATTCTCCATTGATCATGCCTCTAATCTCGTGCTTCGATCGTTGTTCCTTGCTACATTCTTGCCGGTGATCACCAGCCTCCTTTGTTTGGTACCTTCGGAATGGAAGTCACAATCCGCTTTTGATACTGCTTTACCAATTTTTTAATGTTATATTCTTTTGAGTGCGCGTGTGGTTTGGAACTTTGGATGGGGAAAATTTCGCGCCCTTGATCACATAGGATTGTAACTACATGTATTTCGTTACAATGGGAATGACACTTGAGCTTGAGTCGTGCTATATGTACCCACAGATTGGGTACTTCACTGAGTGGACAAAACAAAACAACCAATCGTAGTCATTTTCAAATGATCATAATTTACTAAAATTCTGTCCAAATTATGTATATGAGGTGTTTTTTGACATCTACTCTTTTTGTAAATGTCCAGAAACACCTCATATGATGAATTTGAAAAAAGATTGAGTATGATATGGCCATTTAAAAATGCCAACAATTGGTTGTTTTGTTCCGTTCTTAATGAAGTACCCAATTTGTGGGTACATTTAGCTCGACTTAAGCTTAACTATATTTTTCCCAAAATCATTGAATATTCCCATTATAACGAGATACGTGTTTTGTACTTGACTTTTTTGTAAACTGTAGTTTTGATTTGGTAACTTTTTTGATACATTTATCCACTAGGAGTCATAGTATATAGAGGTAGGAATGAAGTTGGTACTCTACCTATGTTGACTTTCATCCTTTTCCTTTCTAAGAGACTTCTTTTTAATGTATTGGAAACATGAGATTTTAGAGTACAAAATTAAATGTATGAGTGCATATGGTTGTTTGGTTTTACAAGTGGTGGCTTCCCGTAAATCACACATGAAATGAGTTTAGATGCATCATCATAATTTTTAACCTTTAAGTGCCCACAGTGTCGTTTTTCAACATTTTGGATGTGAGGCTCCGTCTTTGGTGCACAACCCCGCTTTCATCCCATTGATTTTTCATCCGCCATTTTTTTTGCTCAACTCCTTGTTGGATTTACTCTACTCCCTCCTTGGATAAATAGTAAAAACCTTGATCCTCAGTTTGTGAGAGTGGGCGAAAGAGATTTTTCATGAAAGTTTTGGTGGTGTGATCTTCACCCCTTTTTTGCATGGATCTTGAAATTCATACCTCCAAATGGCATGCAACTTGGCGGTCACACTAATTGCCATGCTCCAAAGAAGATCCTACGGTTGGATTTTCCATTTTCCTCTTTTATTTGTTTTTACGCAGTTTTGAAAAAATCAGCATTATTACCAATTGTTAGGAGCTTTACCCCCCCTTGGACGTTTAGGGGTTAAAGTTAATTTTTTTTTCAAAATTGATAGGTCTCGTGTCAAAATACCACCAATCTTGTAGAGGTCAACATTTTCAACTTAACCCTTAAACGCCGAAGGTGACCCGAGGGGTCATGTTCCAAGAGAATCTCCTCTGTAGCTCTCAATGTACTCAACTTTTCACTTATATTTTGATGTCAAACTGGTCACCTTCTTCTAATGCATTCAAAAAGTGAAATTTTAGAATTCAAATCACAATTTGTATGAGTGATTTTGTGCTTTGAAAGGATTGTGGTAGGTAGGTTGGGGTTGTACAATACTTGTAGGAGGTTGCAAGCTCATCATTGATTGGATCATTCATGATGCCCAAGTTCAAAAAGTGCACTATTCATCATGCCCACGTGCAAAAGATGCTCTGATCCAATACTGGGCTGCCCAAAACCGTATAGCTAGGCGTTTAAGGGTTAAGCGGCTACGTGCAATCTGAAAAACGTTCACATTTGCGTATGATCGAACAAACGGTGAATATTTTAAACCTAAAATATGGTAAAAAATAGATATGGGAGAATGGCAAAATCATAAGTATCCCATATATCAAGTAGGAACTGATTAGCAAATGAATGGAAAAACTGTATATGTGGTCACCAAATTCTCATCCTTTGTGGCATCTGTCCATGCCAAAATATCCACTTTAGTTACCAATAATGAGAGAATGCATACCATGTATACTTGGAATGCTCCAGCATAATCGGATGCAGACAGTTCGATGATAGCTTGTAAATTAGTGTGACTTGCAGATGATAACTGTTCTTGCTTACCAATATTAGAAAGTACGTACAGCATACTTGGAAGAATCCATTCCCATGTGATACCCGTCCCCATAGAATCGAGATGACCTAAAAAAAAGCAGGTCATTCCCATGCAACCAAACCAGTTATTAAGGTAGGAGTGGTGAAAACCGTCTGAATTTCAGCTTTGCATACTTGGAATAGTGGTGTAAAATTTTAATTATGTTTCGATGGTCCGCAAAGCTAGTGCAAATCCATCCCAGAAAAAAAATTTAAAAAAAATAAAATTGAATAATTCTATAATTTCCTATGAATTTTTCAATCTGGAGTCTTAGGAGTCCCGCTACCCGAACATAGAGTGCTGGCTTTTTTGCAAGGTTGTACTCCGGAAACTGTGAATTGAATGTCCCAAAGAAAATCAAAAAAGGTTCACTACGTGACATAGGAGTTGTCCAAAGCCGTTCAGTATGCATGGTTGAGCTGAAAATAGTGGATTGTGACAAAAATGACATGTGCTGACACAATTGTGCATGGTGACATGAAACCGCCATTTCCACCCACAAAGAGTCAATTAATCTACCAAGTTCATGGCGTGAACCGACCTCAAATGTTCCCAAAACCGGCCAATTTACCATGAATTTTTTAAACTTTGGTTTTTTACGTATCACGTCGGACGATTCTACAGACCCTACCCATAAACCTACTGTGCGGTTTTTGGGGCTGGACGGTTTTCACCACTCCTACCTTAGTTTTAGAAGAACGCGTAATATTTCAAGGGCTTGCCGAGGGGAGGTGACAAGCCTTTAAAATAAAATTAGAACCCGTAATACAAATGTGGAGGTATCATGAGTTCCGAGAGGCAACAATCTAGAGTCCCGAAGTGTCTCGGGAATGCGCAATTTGGTACTTGCATATATCTCTCCATGCACTTATTGAACTCAGATGTGTAGATGACGCAGTAGGTCTCCCATGAGTAGAGCAACAAGCTGTTACTAAGGGCTAGTTGTAGGTGGACACTTCAATAAAAACACATAGCAGTGAGGAACTTCACCTCGCCAAATAGTCTTGCTACCTTGGTCCACGATTGTATTATTCTCTTATTATATTGATTGGCTGATAAGAGAGAAGAAAAATAAACAAATAAAATAGTGTAGCTTGTAGATTAGTGTGAGTAAGGGCCACTTTGCACAATGGTCAAAGGTCGAGATGCCGTTGATTTCAGCCAATGAAATTGCACAAAACCATAGTTTCGGCCTCTCGAGCCTTCACACTAGAAGCCAAAGTTCATTGCTGTTGCTCTCCATATGACCTACGTCGCAACTTTTTTTGACCAAGACGACGACCTCTGATCATTTGTTTGAATCGTGCATTTTGCAAAACCCAAACTATAGTCGAGAGGCTCACAGATTTCGTTCATGAAAACTTCAAGTTCTGACAAGATCTGGGTCCTTAGATTAAAAAAGATGCCTTGGACGAGAAATAAAGTGAAATGCTCATTATTTTTTCCCCTTTCGGGTCTTGGTAGAAACTGCTCTTTGGACTGTGGGCTGGTCCTATGGACACTTCATAATACATCTGGTCAAAGGCTCCAATTACAATATTTTATTGACTATTTTCAGTAAATTTCTTTGGACTCTCAATCCAATGGCCTCTCCGCTTGGACTACCATAGTGTGAAGTGGCCCTAAAAACTTTTTACTTTATTTTATGAAACAATCAATGTACATTCAACAATTGAGAGAAAAACACAATCATGATCCAAAGTAGCAGAGCTACTTGACAAGAAGTTTATCAATTTTTTATATAATTTTACTGAAAGACCTCCTGCAACCTAACTAAGTGACCAATTGACAGTTCTCCAAGTGGCAGATCCACTGCTGACCCACCTTCGGGAGAGAGTCTAACTTAGCTCATTCCCATGATGAGAAAGCCAGGCAGCTGGCTTGCAGGTGTGCGGAAGCTCCCATCAACCGCGCACCGTCCGCACCAGACTCGGCTCCTCCAAAAACCTCCCTTGTGGTCCGCCTCTTGGCAGCCGTCGCTGCATGGCACTCGGTTCTCTGTCCGCACCTCCCCCCGTGCCCGTCGCGGCAGCCTCATCCAGGTCTGTCCCGTCATAGCGGAAGCCTCCGGGCTTGTCCGTCTGCCTACCGTGCGCCGTCCTTGCAGGGGGAACCCCTCGTCACTAAGGGCGGGACAGTGGAGGGGTTGCGCCTCCACTGCCCGCCCACACTAGCTGCCCGGCTGAAATTCGTATAAATGTGATTTTTGGATTTTTGGAGGCCCTACAATATTTATTTTCAGATTTTGAGTTCAGAATTGGGATCTGCGACCCCAATTTACCCTTAGAGGAGTCCCATGGCAGCATTGGTGTCATCAACAACAAAAATTTAGGGGCAAATTTACTCCCAAATGATTTTATGCGGGCAGGGTTTTGTGGGCGGGCAGGGAGGCGCAACCCCTCCACTGTCCCGCCCTTAGTGTCGAGGGGGGGAACCCTGCGACCACTCACCCAACCCAACTTTCACAGGAAATGTTGGAAGGGGCTGCCCCCTTTTTCAGGTTAACCCTTGAACGCTCAAGCAAGCCAGAGGGGCTTTTTTAAAACAGAATCTGCTATGTAGCTTTCACTCTACTCAACTTTTCACTTATATTTTGATGTCAAACTGGTCACCTCCTTATGATGAATTTAAGAAGTGGAATTTTACAATTCGAATCACAATTTGTATGAGTGAGTTTGTGCTTTAAAAGAACTGTGGTAGGTAGGTTGGGTTTGTACATAATTTTGTAGGAGGTTGCAAGCTCATCAAGTATTGGTTCATTCACGATGCCCAAGTTTAAAAAGTGCACTATTCATGATGCCCAGGTCCAAAAGATGTTGTGATCCAATTTTGGGATCTTTTTTCAAACCCCATGGGTGACTAATACATGGGCCACACCGCGGGCCCAGCAGCCCCAGTAGGCTCCAAACACCAGCCCGTGGCTGGCACCGAAGCAGCAGGGGGGCCTTTTTCTTCCTACTCGGGCTGCTGGGTGGAGGGGGGGGGTGGCTTGCATCCAGCATGCCCCCTTCCTACCCGACTCAAGCCACCACCAATTGGTCCGGGGCCTTTTTTAAATTTAAAAAAAAAAATCTTTCCTTTTATGATTGTTTTTGTTTTATGTTCTTTTCTGTTTGGATTTTTTTTTAAGAGGGCTGGTTGCCCCCTTTTCTTCCCAGCCCCTACTGGAGAGGCATGTTGGTTCAAGGCTACATCGGCCAGCAGGGTTCCAAGCTCGTCAACCTATGCTGGCTGGACTAGGTTGCACCCTCCGGTGTAGCCCTGCTATAAGGGTTAAGTGCGAATTATTTCTGGAAAAAAAATGTTATTGTGGTACCAAGCCTTATGGAACCTCTCCACATATTTATACTTGTGGAGTTCCATAAGGCTTGAACCAATCCATAAAAGCCACAACTATTTGGACTACTTACTATTTTTAGTTTGCATGGAGTTGAAACCTTTTGCATGTTGTAGAGTTTTTCAATACCTTTCCAAAAAGTCATCTCATGCTCCAAAATTCTCATATTCCAGGAAATATTTGTAGTAAAATTTAAAAAATACTATTTGAAATTTGCTGAAAGTGCTCAACTGCAGTATATGCTCCTTCATTCTCAAAATCTACCCAAATTTGATTAAAACGCAAAAACTTCAAAAATACATGAAAAATTGAGGTTTTTCTTTTTTTTCGAGTTTTCTTTTTTTGTACATGTAGAGAAGGTAATAAGGCATGATCGTATCACTTGGAATTTCAATTCAATAATTTCTTACGTACCTTTTAATTGTTGAAAATGGGTCTTTGTTTTTGGATTTCACCATACCTGCACGTGGATAATCAAGCATTTCTTTAGGTTTTACAGGTTACATGAGGGTAAAAATTGCATAAACATGTTCCTAACTCACCTAAAAAGAGGAATGTGAAGAGCCTTAGTTCATATTCACCTCTAAAGTGGTTTTTTTGGCCCTCAAGAACATTGCTTTCACTTTTCACAATAAGGAAAAGAACTTTTTTTCCAACTTCGAATACCATGATCTCACAAAGGGGGAGGAATTTGAGTCAGAAATTTGGTATGCATGATATTGTACAAGTTTAGAACAAGATCTTGCGGTTACATACTTCAAAATTTGCCATAAAATAAAAAATCTTACCTTGTGTTGGAAAAAAAAGGCAATTTCGAGGATAAAGCACACAAATAGTGCCTTGAAACATTAGGATCTCATGCTCTCTTGCGTCACAACAAACACATTTCTTGTCTGTGAGCGAAAACATATGGTTCCTTCAACCGTTAAAAACTTGTTCTCGTTTACCAATGTATACGAAATTCAAAGATGCTCAAGCATGGCGGGGAGCAGACGGAACCACCTCAGCGGTAGCTTGCGAAATAGTGTGGCCCCAGAAGAGAATGGAAAACTGTCCATCGGAAGCCCTTTTCGGGAAGATTAAAGAATGTATAAGCACATTAAGGGGAATGAAAAACTGTTGAAATGACGGACGGTCACGTTACAGACGCAATCTCGTCGGGGGAGGGATCGACTGAGTCATCACGCTACTGTACTGTAACATGCACTTTGTCGGCAGCACGCCGCGTCGCGTCCCCAACGCAACCGCAGCCATCAAGCGCATGGCTGGCTGGCTGGAATGCTCTGGCTGGGATAGGATGGAGGCTGCAGACTAGCCTAGCCTAGGCGATGGCGGAAGTGTCTGTAAAGGGGGACTGTACCACGTAGTTTACCTTAGTCTATTCTCCGCAAGATCATCGCACGGGCGGAGGGGGTCCATGATCAGACAGTCAGTCGGTCAGAACCACTGTGGCCAGTGTCTGTATTTTGAAAAGCCAGTCACGCCCAGCCCCGAATTTTCTTTCCACCGCTTTCTCGGACTGCAGTCCACGCCAAGCCCGGCCCCAATAATTTGCGCTCAGAATGGGGACGGATTTGCGGCAACTTGGTGTACCCGCCCCCGGAACCACGTGCCGGTATTCCTCACTCTCCAGGTCCACGCACCTCCTTCATCTCTGCTGTATCTACTGTAGTCTACCATTATGTGCCGGTATACTCTACCAACTATCAGTCCATTCATCTACTGAGAACAATACTAGAACGATTCCCAGTAACAATTATCGATCTCCTGGTCCATTACTGCACTGTTCAGTTTCGGGACCCCACGCGTGCCGGGACTGTGAACCGTGGATCGTCGATCGCCGGTCCATCGCTGCCTACCATTAAATGCTTGCCTTACCATGGAGTGCAGGTACGATCAGTGTAATATTTCAATGAGAAATACTATGTGTACCATAAAATGTTCTGCAGTACAGGACCCTACCTCGATCGGCTTCACTCGCTCGCTTCGAGAAATGCTTCTATCAAGAATGTTTCGTTAAATGGTGGACCATCCGTCCTTCGCTCTTATCGACGATAACTTATTTGATAAACTGTTGTCTGTCTGCCACTCGTGCATCCAAAAGTTTTAGTTGGTGGTATGTGTGATCGTATCTACTGTTCAGTATAGTATACTTGGGGTACACAGGATAGAGTGAACATGCTATTGTTATTTGGTCTATCTAATTTAAGATTGATTTCTAAACCTAGAATATGGAACATTGACTTTAGAACACATTCTAATTTCTTGATCTTGGGGGGGGCAATGAACTACAGTAAGAAGGTGGATTTTAGTCAATATGAACGGTTTACGCAATTTACCCATGAAGGTCCAATCTACCATTGGGTGATGCAAAAATTTCCCATGCACGGTAATGTACTTCCTCCGTAATACCCTGTCTCATATCTATACGTACGCGAGATAAATTTGAGACAGCCTACAAAATAGTCATAATGGAACGAAGAGAGAAAATTGTTCAACATTAGGAGTGAAATTGTACATGTGATCCACGAATGACAAGTTTTTTTTCTCTCCTTAAAGGGCAACAAAGGCAACCACAATGTCATCAGACAACTACTCTCTCAACCTTAAGACTATGCGAGACCCATAATGTGAAATAAATGAGCTTGATAAGACAAACGAATGATAAACTAAATAAACAATGAGAGAACTTGCTATATGATCAATGATCATAGTGTATAGAATTAGGGGTGAGATAGGCGCTCCAGTTACTAGTTTCATCTTTTTCTTTCATATGAAGACTTGGTTGAGTGCAAAATATTTTACTTGTCATGTACATTCTGAAGGAAGGGTGGGCCCTGGCAAGAGGAGACGTGTGAATTCACCCATCTCTGCCCGGGGTTCTCGCTGTCGGTAACAATGGGGCCAGTCAGGACTGTTTTTAGGGGAACTTCATCGAAGTTAGCGATTTTGATACCGACTATCAAAAGTAAAGGATATGACAGGTTGCGCGTCAGTCAGGGTCGTCGGTAGGCGAAAGAAGATGAAGACGTGATCACGAAGAACCCGATCCGTCGGAGATGGTGGGCCTCCGCGCTACCTCCATTCCTCCCTCGCCTGCCTGCAAGCAAGCGCAAGTGGGTCTGCGGCTGCTGGAACTGCGTCGGCCTATTTTCTTCCTTCCTATCTATAAAGGGCGTCTCTCTCCGTCCTACATCCCAACCTAGTACTTAACTCTCTAGATGTGCCTGTCAGTCACCTGTCCAAGTCGCCCCCGAGCTCCAACGTTGAATTCTCCTCCCCCGACTTGAGACCCACCGTCCAGAGAGTTTCATAACCATACGGTCTGCAAGCTTCTGCACTGGTCCCAAATCATTCAGAACTGTGTTAACACATTTTGCACTAAGACTTCATTCCTGGCATCAACAACGTTTTCCAACGGAATTTTGCACTTGTTTGAGCCTGTGTAAGGTTTTGAACTTCTTGCACTGGGGCTCCGAAGCAACTTCCTGAGGTTTGCGGAACTTTTGGGACTTTCGTGTTTCTCTCCGTGAGGTGTTTCTTTGTCGATCTGAGCAACAGGGTTAGTGAGCAATGCCGGGTGAAGCGCATCAGTACATAAGTTCCAGTGGGGGGAGCCATGGCAGCTATGGCGTAGCAAAGCCGTTAGGCTTGAAGGTGCCCAGGCGGGAGTCGATGCAGGCGGTACCGCACGAGAAGTACAAAGGGATCAGGTACCGACCAGAGTTGGGTCGATACATAAGCGAGATCCGGCCAGCGCAGCCACGGAAGCGCAAGATTTGGCTGGGGACATACAAGACGGCTGAGGAGGCGGCTCGGGCGTTCGACGCGGGGATCTTTTACACGAAGAAGTCGATTGAGTACAACTTCGAGGACTCGCCGACCATTCTGCAGCCACTGCCCCCGAATCTGAGCCCGGAGGAGGAGCACGTCGAGATTCAGAAGAAGGCCAAAGCGGCCGCGGCGCGCGCGTCCCCCACGGACGCGGACGCGAACGAGCACGAGACCAAGGACACGAACAAGCACTATCACGTTACCCAGCAGTATCAGCGTTACCACCAATACCACTACCTCGACCAAGAACGAGGCGAGCCGTGCTACCAGCGCCATATTCCCCAGGAGATTCAATTTTCCGCTGTCCTCAACAGGGGTTAAACAAGTTCCATGTCACCACACTAGCAAGTGTCGATGTCCATTTCTGGCCGCGCACACTTCCTACTGTGGCAGGACCGTCTCTTGCAGTTTTCGATCCTTTTCATGGTCGGCATCTACTAGGACTTTGAGAGCTGAGACTGTACAACCAACAAGCGGCGATCCGTATTAATATGAGGATTGGCAATCAGACTGCCAGTCGGCGGGAGTTAGGATCATCATCATCATCTTCGATCGATCTCAAAGAGATGGTATATATTGTTAATGGATCTGTGTTCTTTTCCACTAGGAGTGTGTTCTTCGATCGTTAAGTTAGATCGTCATGTACAGATTGAGACCGATCGATTGCACCACCTCGGCTTCCTTTCATTCATACCTTGTACTTACATGCTCTTGTTGCTATGCTTTTGCTTACCAATTCCTGTTTCCTCTCACGTCCATGTTGAGCACCTTTTCATATTGTGCATTGTACGATCATGCTGTTCTCTTTGCATTCATCTGCTATCATTTGTTACACTTTTGATTGAGCAAAGTTCAAAATTTGTTTACGTGCAGCAATACTGTGGTGGTTTGGAGAAGTTCAATGCATCTGCTAGAGAATCACCCAAAGTTTGAGTTAGGTATCTTATTGCAAGTGTGAACCTCAACACTTTGTTTCGGAGGAGTGCCTTTATACTTTGGGTTTAATATGTGACCACATGTTGCAACTTTTCAACTTTGAGAATTTCAAATTTTGAGTCACGTCCGTTGTGTTAAGGAGGAATATTTTTCTTCAGAAAGTTTCAAGTGGTGAGTCACGTCTGTTGTGTGGTGTTGAGGAATGTTTCAAATTTTGACTTTCATGTATGTTGCGTGTTGAGGTTGTTATTGGCGAAGTAATCATTCAGGTGCTTTGTTTTCATGTTTGCTTTCTTTTTTCTTTTTCTTTTTTTTCTTTTTAAAAAAAATTTATCTCATGATCTTGAAAAAGTTTTTTCTTTTTTTGGAGGCGACTTTCAAAAGCAGGTTCGTACAATTCAGTGATAAGAACTCACATAAATTAATTTGAGATTTGAAGAAGAAGAAGAACTCCAAACCTATTCAGTTAAGATCTTCCACTATATAATACTAATTACCATAGCCATGATTGTCATGAATAAAGAAATCACTATACATTTCTAATATTAGAGTTAACAGACTGTATCATATTATCAACAATGTATATTGTTGCAAATGATTCCACATTCATTGGTGGTGTGTCAGGTGGTTCGTCATGGGGTACGGTGAGGTGTTCAATAATGGCTCAATTCTTACAACACAAAATCTACAGGGATGTTACCGATGCAAGTAGTTTTTGTGCATGGGAAAACTGCGTAGAAACATAGAGGAAGTGGAATCATCATTTTTGGACTCTTCTACAATGAGTTATGAATTTTCGAAGTTGGAGATATAGGTGTTCCTTAAAATGGTGCCCGGAAGTGACGCCCTATAATATTTGTAGTAAGTACATGGTACTATTGCATGAGGAAGCAATTCTGTACCTCCGACTGAAGATTACTATACCTCCATTATGGGACTTGCTCCAATTTAGACCACTCTACTATAAGTAAGGTAAGGCGACCTAATTTCATTATGTAGTGTATAGATTCAAAACATGCACTTAGTATTGAATATATATATATATATATATATATATATATATATATATATATATATATATATATGAAAATACTTGATTGGTACTTCAAATCAACGTAAGAATCATATCCTACAATGTAGTTAATTTATTTTTTTGTATATGCTAGTTGTTTTGTGTGATAAACATTCTTGCTCACATATCATTCATTTGGAAAGTGGATGCATAAGTAGAAAGATACGAGTATTGAAACTGTTTTTGGCCAGATGTTTCAAAATTCAGAAATAGAACTTTACAAACTTCATAACACTTTTCATAAAAGTGTTGAACATAAACACATCTAATCAATGCTCCTTTAAGATGTCGTTTTAACACGTAGAGGTGAGTGATTCTTAAAAGATGTCAATTTGGTCAAGCTCCCGTTTAATCAAATTCTAGTATATGAAGTTAGACATAATTTGCAAAGAATAGAGTTTTCTTGTATTTTTACAACAAGATCATTTTACTCTTTTTCGTTTGTACACATATATAAAAGGGAGGAAGTAAGGCATGATCATATTGTTCAAATGTTTCGTACGATGAGTTTTCGCAAGTTATTTTTTATCGCAGCCTTTGTATGTGAGTTGTAGCATGCCACAAATTTAAAAATCAATTATCTCTCTAGGTTTTATATGCACACATCTAAGTGCTCTTTTATTAGGCCACTAATTTGCTCTTGTCATTCTCGTCTAGAGAGAACATAGTTGCAGGTATTGATTTACAGGTATTGATTTAAATATGTTGTGAGTTGCAATGCGTACAACTTTTATAGTTGTTTGATTGAACATACTTCGTCTGGAGAACAATTTCGTTACAAACCGGGACATTTTAAGGTGAATATATGGGTAGAAAAACAGGATGCTTCCACCTCAATGTATAGTAGCTCATGGTCTAAAATGAAGCACGTCCCATAATGAAGCTCTAGTAATCTTCACTCACATGCTTCTCCATGCAATAGTACCATGTAATCATTGTGAACATTCTAGAGCATCACTTTAGGGCACCACTTTAGAAACACCCGTATTTCCAATTTAAAAAACTCAAATCTCACTGTAGAAGTCTAAGAATGATGACTCCACGTACTCTAGCTTTGTACTAATTTGCGTACAACTTTTATAGTTGTTTGATTGAACATACTTCGTCTGGAGAACAATTTCGTTACAAACCGGGACATTTTAAGGTGAATATATGGGTAGAAAAACATGATGCTTCCACCTCAATGTATAGTAGCTCATGGTCTAAAATGAAGCACGTCCCATAATGAAGCTCTAGTAATCTTCACTCACATGCTTCTCCATGCAATAGTACCATGTAATCATTGTGAACATTCTAGAGCATCACTTTAGGGCACCACTTTAGAAACACCTGTATTTCCAATTTAAAAAACTCAAATCTCACTGTAGAAGTTTAAGAATGATGACTCTCCACGTACTCTAGCTTTTTACTAATCTTCCCCATGCACAAAAACTACTTGGAAACATCCATATAGATTTTCCATGCTGAAAATTGCGCCCTTATTGGACACCTCACTATTAAACCCTCTTTTGTAGAATCTATCCTATCGTTAGACGAAAAATTCAATGTTGGAATGTTAGAAAATACTTCCTTGGTTAACCTCTTTATTCAACAAGGGGACTTTTTCTTGGAGAAACTCCGGTGAATTGCCGGTGTAGAAACTGGAATTCTGGTCCCATGACTAGTCCACATTTAGGTGGGGACAACAAGGAATTTGAGCCATTTAAGGTGGGGACATTTAGGAATTCGAGCAATTGAGACATTTTTATTTTTTCCAGGAACATCCATCTTCTAAGGGAAAATACTCTTTTTATCACATTATATCCATATCCAATCATTTGATAGTATTCATCGTATGTGGTAATCATGTGTACACACCTTTTTAGGCTTTCTCAATTTCGGAGGAAATCCTTTTTTCTTGTGGGAAAGTGTTCTCAATGAGGCTTAGAAAAGTGTCATGAATACTAGCCTCTCGATTACATAATGGCTTCCAATGTGCCACATTAACTAAGACCACTTATAAGTGTTCAAAAGTTGAGAATTATTCTGATTGTGATGCTTCCTTAACGATTGCCTATTATTACTCTATTATTTTTTTTTCCTCCTAAATATTAGCTCATATTTTGTTGTTCTCCATGTTTAACCCCTAACTTTCCTTGAAGCCCGAAATGGGCTTTAGCAATTCCGGGCAGCCTAGATGAAGGGGTTAGAAGTAATATTTTTGACTAAGAATTTTATTGGGTCCTCCTTATACTGCAAAGTGTATGTGGTAAAATTTGCAAAGACAAATTCCAATTTTTGAGTCTTCTAGGACGATCCTTGGGTTGCGAGCCGAGATGGGGCAGCTCAAAAAAGTAACTTTTTTGAATTTTCTTTTTTGAAACATGATCATTACTAAATCACTACTCAAATTTCAAAGTGACTCAAGTCAAAAAGTTTACCAATTTTACAAGGGCAGCCTCCAAAAAAATTTAAAACCAATCTTCGCAATGCCCAAAAAAACTTGGGAGACAAACTTTGGATGTTACGATCTCTCAAATGGTAAACATCCAACGGTCAATTTTTTGAAGAGTAATCGAGCATAATCTTAGGTACAAGATCTTACGGTTGGAAGTTTTTAAAAAAGAAAAGAAATCGGTTTACACCCTGACGAGTGCTTAGAGGTAGAGTTTTTTTGGGTATTGCGAAGATTGGTTTTAAATTTTTTTGGAGGCTGCCCTTGTAAAATTGGTAAACTTTTTGACTTGAGTCACTTTGAAGTTTGAGTAGTGATTTAGTAATGATCATGTTTCAAAAAAAATAATTCAAAAAAGTTACTTTTTTGAGCTGCCCCATCTCGGCTCGCAACCCAAGGATTGTCCTAGAAGACTCAAAAATTGGAATCTGTTTTTGCAAATTTTACCACATACACTTTGCAGTATAAAGAGGACCCGATAAAATTCTTAGTCAAAAATATTACTTCTAACCCCTTCATCTAGGCTGCCCGGAATTGCAAAAGCCCATTTCGGGCTTCAAGGAAAGTTAGGGGTTAAGAGTTTGCCATGCAGGCATCCATGTAGGATTTAATTGATGACTACTGAAGAATGTAGGTGGAGACACACACTCTTTAAAGAAGATAAGATCACCTCTAAGACCAAGTGGGAACATGCCTTAAGAGATACAACAAAGATGTAGACATTCCAATTGTACTCTTAAACAATTTTGAACAAACCAAGATTCCTCAATCTAAAATGACTTCAACATCGGACATAAGGCTCCATAAGAGAGAGTCTTCAAGCGCCATGATCGCAAGAATCATTCACTCGAAGAACACCATACCTCACTGCTCCATGGCTTAATCCATAATACACTCTGCACCACAAAAGCCAAGCTTCTGATCAATTCCCAACCATAAGATTCAAGCATACTCCTTCCTCATCATAAATGCTCAACACAAAAGCAAGAAAGTACATCAATGAAGTAACCCATATTCAACTAAATCTAGACTCATTCGAGAAATCTGGACGAGCACAAGTTTTTGAGATATAATTCTTCGCTATTGTGAAATGGTTACTACCGTATGCTGATTGAAGATTCACATAAAAAAGATTTGAGTATTTAAAAATTTGAAAATCAGGAGCTCCTCATGTGTTGGTTTCGAACTGGTGGTGAAATGTAGCATAAGTGAAAATGTTTTGCATACACCTCATTGTTGAAGCGGAAATGATAGCTTACCTATGAAGCTCTCTCAGACGCGGTTGCCGAACACTGTACGGCACCTTGAGCCACCGGAGGTCATCTCTCGCGACAGATAATCTCGGATCGTTGCATGCATAAACCTGCATTTAACACGAAGTAGTCACTCAACTGAAAAACTCAAGAGTATGTTACAGATCAAGAGAATCGAAGGTACCTCATTCCAAACCCGCATGTTGCCGCTGTAAAAGAGATACTTGCAACCTTCGATTTCCTTCTGCCACTCGCCTAACTTCTGCACTGGGGGCAATGGAAGAAATTAGCTACAGCCTGACCACAATGAATAATAAATAAGCAACAAGATTGAGATGTTCAACCTCGCAAATGCGTGAGAAGAGGCGCTCAGTTTCTCGTGCACGAAGGCCACCACCGACACTCATCCGACCTGGACCACCCTGTCGAAGATAATGAAGCTGCGCTTTGCCTTGCTTCGCCCTCACTGTGTAGGCTGTTATCACCTGGAAAGAACTCACGTGTGGCCGATTTTGTTGACATGGCACAAATAACAAGTGCCACTTTGACATACAAAAACTACCTGTTTGTCAAAAAGTGTCATTCTGGTGGGATGTTTTGTTAAATGGCAGCTCTAATGCCATAACAAAGCACCTATTGCTTCTTCGTAAAAGTGCCTTTTTTGCAGAATATTGCCATTCTAATGGACTTGGGGTTCCACACAAAGAACGGAGCAAGAAAAATGTGACATTCACAAGCTTCCAAGTTAACTAAATACAGGAGTATGTTTGCGAGACAAGAAGCTATTGAACAAGCTTTCAGGTAATTGATATGTTGTTGCTGACAAGGGAGAAGAATCATCAAAGAAAAGGGAACCTTGTGTAAGACTAGAGCATCGTCTTCGAATACACCGAGAGCAGCCGCACTGCTGGAAACGAGCGCCAGCAGATACGTTCGCTGCTCGTTGTTTTCCCGAAGCAGCTTCAAATACCTGCCGAGACAACGAACGCCCTTCATCCATCAACCTTCGGAACATTCTACATCAACTCTAGTGGACAGGAGACTCATCGAATATACAGTTTAAAGTGAAGAGGATGAGAATGAAGGGAACAGAGGGACGGTACTACTCACTCGCTCGCTGTGCAAGTGGCACTCAAGGGCAGCTGAATTGTTGGTGGTATGAATACCAGTGGTGTCTTGCTATTCACCTGCACATATGATCAACTAATTTCATAATGCAACACCGTGATTTGTTCAGTATCGTTGATAAGCATGAGAAGAAAGCTCTGAAACAATTAACTCTAGCTACTTGATAAAGATCCAGAACATAGAAATTTTTAACACCTGCACACATGATCGACTAGATTCATGATGTTTTGCAAGAGATTGTTGATTCCAAGCTCAAGCACCGAGAAAATCAGTGGTGGAGCTACACAGAAAACAAAAGATTGATGGAAGGTCGATTGCATTACCTGCACGAAGCACTTGTGTTTGCTGTTCCACACCATTTCCCCGTGACATTCTTGCAAACATTCGTAGAAGATGTCTGCTGTATCTCGCCATGAAAACTTTCCACGGTCACCTTCCCACCAAACTCCGTCATGAGTCGATTTGCCACTAAACCCTAATTCCTCTAATTCGTCGTTTCTAACCCCAATTTTATATGAAGTTTGTGTATCATCTGTGACCCGAGAAGTGGGCAACGGATTTGCAGCGAGCCAATCGTCGAATTGGGAGCTTAAATCGTCTCTACTGCGAGTCGCAAATGCTCTAACACTCCGACTCCTGTAATCTCGAATGCGGAAATTCTCCTCTAGCAAGGAATGTACCGAATACTGCAGGAGTTTCTTGTTCGCAATGCCGATCAAAAGGGATCGTGGCATCGTCATGGTAGCGGTGATTCACAATCCATTCCTGCACAATCTGCGAATCAACATGGTAGCTGCTAGACTATCTAGCTACATCTATAGATTCTTTGGAAGTGGAATGCGATTGCTCTTTTCATGCTAAAAAATTCGCAGCTGATGGTTTCGTGAGTGTCAATTGGAATTCGCTTCTAGATTGTGCAACGAGGAAAAGCTGGGGCTACAACTTTGACACCGGATACGATTTCAGAATGTTGATAAACTTTGCAAAGAAGTGCAGTTTTCGCCAATTTCTCGCGAAAAGACAAAAGTATTGATCCTTGATGATCTTGAGTATCCATATCTAGAAATTGTGGGTTCGATCTCTTTAGGGTTGATGTAAATCTCTTACATTTCTATTCTTCTTCTCTTGTATATTGATTCTTCTTTTTTCTGTTAAAAACAAAGTTATTTATTTTGATAGCCCTCCTCACTAAGTTCATTTTTAACTATACAGTAAACCAATTCGAGAACTTGACATTTCTCATTGACCTCAATCCGCTCAACCCATTGCACAAACGTTACTTGTTCGTTTAGGTTTAGGAATACATAAAGGTTTACTTATCAAAATGTGCTTGTGCATTGCAACACGATTTTAATGAAGTTGGAGGGAGTTCCAGCCTATGAGGTTTCATTTCTCCTATCCTCTATCTTATCAATGAACAAGAAGAAATTGATTTGATAGATGTAGGGACAGTTCATGTAGCAAGTGCTTTCAATACCAACAAGCAATGAAGTCCAGATATACTTATTACTTTCAATTTAATTTGTGCATTTATTCTTGAACTAGAATAGACTTTCACACATGCATGATGTCAAAGATTGCCTTCTCATCAAGCAATCCTCTCACTTTGGGCTAAGAAAAAAAATCACATAATCTCATCAATCGACTACACAAAAACCTTGCCATGACTTGCATCATATCATTGAATCAAATAGATCTACTCCACTAGATTATTCAAGAACAATCATCATTCTTACAACGTACAAAATGTCGTCACATGAAAGTAAATCACTTTCAATGGAAACATGTAGAAGGTCTGATAAGCTAAATGTTTTGTGACAGTCTTTAAATACTGAACCTTCTTCAAGGTTGAATGGTCGTGAACCTTTTTCAAGGTTGAATGGTCGTGAACCTTTTTCAAGGTTGAATGGTCGAGACAGTCTTGCTCCCCCAATCGCAGTGCAGATTCTATAAGGCTACGAAAAAATGACCATGAAAAGCCATTGCTAGTAAGAAAGCTCTCAAGGAGGGCGAATCTGTCACAGGGCAGCAATAACACTTGGTCTCCCCCGGGAATCAATCAAGCCTATGAAGACTCCTTCTGAATCGATCAAGACTCCTTCGGAATCAATAACGAGTGCCCTTGAATCAATCAAGAGTAGTGGTAAAAGCTTAGAGATCGACCATGATCAACCGAGAGACTCTCGCACGAGCTCGTAAGCAACAAAGCAAGCAGCGTTGGCAGGGATACTGCGAGCCATGGCGGGGCCGAACCCTCGCATCAGCCCTTTCACGCCCTCCGCTGCGTACACTCTCCGGAACGCGTCCACAGTGCCGCTGTACTTGGGGCTCCGGTGATTGTCCACCTGAATCTGGCTCTTGATCACGTCCGCTGGATACACTGACATCCAGAATGTCGCCCCGGCCACACCCCCTGCTAGAATCTGGGAGCCTTTCCCTAGTCCTGACGTATCCTTGCCGCCTGCTAACACCTGCTTTGTCGCTTGGTACGCTCCAAACATGAACGCATTCCCTGGCACCTGCACCAAGCAACGATCCAGCATTCAATGGGCAATTACACTCTCTGGCATTCGAGCATTTGCAGGGTGTGAGAGGAATGAGGCATACGGTACCTCGCGCAAGAGGGTGGGTGTGAGGCCTTTGAACATGCCAAGCAGGCCGCCTTCGTTGCGCAGGACCTGCTTGACGACGTCAATGGGGCCTTGGTAGATGGCTTGCTGGGCCGCGGCCACATTCGTTCCGGAGGCCATCAATGCGCTCTGCGCTTGCAATTTGCATTTGACGAGCTCGGTGGGGCAGGCCACAAAGGCGACGGCCACGCCGGCTCCGGCGCCGGCGATCATCTGCTGGGCCACGCCCAGATGCTCCCCCGGATGGATACGCAGCGCGGCCTCCATCTGGCCGCGCGCGCTGAACAGCACCGCGTTGGCGACGGCCACCGTGGCTAGTGGCGCGCCCATGCCTTTGTACAACCCTTTGAACCCTTCCGCTGCTACCGTTTTCCGCACGGCGTCCACGGCTCCGGAGTACTTGGCCGGACGGCCTGGCGCTGGCGCCCCCTGGCTCTGCAACTTCACCTTGATGGTGTCGAATGGGTGCCCCACCAGCAACTGCGCCGCGCCCGCGAATGTGCCCGCCGTCAGATCCTTCACCACATCCCCTCCCATCGCGCTAGCTTGAATCGAAACCAGCCGCGCGTAGCTTCAGAGATCCCTCTCTCGCATCGGAGCTAGCTCATTCAACTCCTCTGCACCTCCGATCGAATCTCCGGACGAATGCTAGCATCCCCTAATACTCGACATCGATAACGATCCTGAGCAAACTGAAACTCTGTTGATCTGGCCCCAACAAGAACAGTACCTAATGATCACAGGATTCAGGAATGAAGAAGAATTGAAGAAACGTTCACTTTCAGCGCCAGATAGAGCCTCAAATCAAATCCATTGGGAGGAGTGCGACAAATTCTTACCTTGTTCATTACGGAGTACACAGTCACGAGTAAGTGAGCGAATCAATACATACCGGAGCAGGCCTGCGTCAGCGCCACATCGTTCTCCTGATCGGTGCAGTCTGCCATTACTGGCCAATGCTCGACTACGAAACGGTCTCGTCCAAGTGTACTCTGCCATATTGGGTACTGTACGTTCTCGTCCCAGTTCTCCGTTCTCCAGTCCCAATCCTTCATACCATTGTTCTCAAAGAACGGAGAAGATTCCATACTTGTGTCAGGAATTTTCTTGTATTTCAAACGTTTTTGGAATATTATGATTATTGATATTTGTAAGTATAAACTTCAATCTTCAAGTATGTATAGTTTCAGGCATAAATTTATGTTTGAGATTTAAACTTATGAGGATATATTTGTACCCGTAAGCATGTTTCATATCAAAATGAAAATAAATATTATTTGAGGTAGGCACTCTTGAAAAAAAGAATCAACTAGAATCATTCACTCAAGAGTTTTGTTGTTTATACAATTTCTAAACCTAATCTTTTATTCAATCAATTGTAAGCCGGTGTTGGGTATATCGGGACAAGGGACAATGTAAGGGGCTTGGAGGGGGTTAGCAAGGGTAAAGTTACCATCAAGGGTGCTACAAACAACATGGTGCGGGGCAAAATGAAAACAAGGCTCTGCAGAGGTGGAGAGCCAACATGCATTATCTAGCCAAGGTTTGAGATGAAATGGTGTAATGCCACCTAAACCCTGTGCCGTATAGCCAAAGGTTGACATGTGACTTGTGAGCAAGACATCACTTAAACTTAACATCCACATGTCTACCAATGCCTTTTGCATGTGACCTATATCTTCACGTTGCTCCCAATCGGCATCCTGTTATTTTGAACACAAAAGCTTCACTTTAAAAATGTCCTAATTAGAAGTTCAATGAATAAGTTTTCAATTTACATTCACAAACAATGTAATAAGAAAAACTTGATGTAAATTACTCGGTAGTTTTAGTCATCATTAATTTCAAATCAATTTTTCTAAACCAAAAATAGTTAGATTTTTGTTATATGTTGTAGATTTATACTATGTGTTATGGTTGGGTCCAAAAGGCTCCAAGTAAGTTTATGGATGGGTTAAATTGACGTTATACGTTAAATTGGGCCAAATTCATCAAACAATTTCAAGGGAGATTAGTAATCTTTACCATTGGTTTTGTAGCAGCATGAATGGGTTTGGTTAACACTGCTCATGCTAAATGGTCAAATTGACACTATTTATGGGCATGGGTGAAATTGATACTCTTCATCATGGGTGGGTCAAACAAATTAATATTTTTCATGGTACATGGATCGATTTAACTCTCCTCATGGTGTATGGGTCAAATTGACACTTGCTATAGTCTAAGGGATTAAATTGACATTGTTTATGGGGCATGGGTCAAATTGACTCTCCTAATAGTGAATGGGTCAAATTTACATTGCGCCTCATGGTAAATGGGTCAAATTGACATTGTTCATCGGGCATGGCTCAAACTTGCACTTTTCATTGTGGATGGGTCAAATTACACTCCCTACACTCCTTACGCTGTAATTGGGTGAATTAACACTAATCACATCATACTTCAAAAGACAATGTGCAAGATTGTGAATGGGTCAATTTTCACACTCCTTGTGCACCAAACTCTAAAAAACAATGTGTAACACCGTGGATGAATCAGATTGACACTCCTGACACCGCCAAAATCTTGTGGATGAATCAATCCAACACTCCTGACACCACCAAACTTTGAAAAACAATGTGTAGCCCTGTGGATGAACCAGATTGACACTCCCCACACCACCAAACTCTCATGAACAATATGAAATTCATGGCGTACCTGCGCCACCACGACAAAGCGCTGATGCATTTCCGGCTCCAGCTTCACCACGCTGCGCTTCAAGCTCTCGTAGTGCCCGCCAACCAACGACGCAACGTACACAGACACCACAGGTCTCGACATGGCAGTGATATTCTTATCGATGCCAGAATTCTGCGATGCAGCCATCTCCGCCTCCTTCTGCTCCTCCAGCTCGATGGGGCACATGGCGGCCTTGCTTCGGATGCACAGCGGAACCGCGTCGTCGTAGTAGGGGCGGTACTCGCCTTTGGATTCTCGCAGCTGCACGCCCACGTTCCGGGACGCCGGTGCCAAGTACTGGTGGTGCAAGTGCCTGATCTGTGTCCACGCCTCGTTGCTGGGGCTCACCAGTACCTGCGCCAGCATGTGGAATACATTGTGCTCCGGAAACAGCAGCTCCAGCAGCGGCCGCAGCGCCGGGTTCTGGAAGAACCCCACCGCGAAGTGCTGGTTGCTATTCCGGAAGTGCAGGAAAGGAATCCTGCGCACTCCTGCCATCGCCCTTGGGCACACTAGGAAACTATGATCTGCCGGTTGGCTGTCGCCTGTAAACGCCACGTCCACCACGTAACTGCATCCTCTTGAGTCCTTGCATTTGCGATTGCGATACTCTGCGAACGAGGGCCATCTTTCTTCGCGCAGCGAAAACCCCCGTGGAACCTGCATGCCCACTCGATCACAGTAAGCTGCACACATCTCGGTCGCAGCAGATTGTTAGTGAATTGATTGGCAGGGAGCTAGCTAGGGTGGACCTGCCATGGAGAGCCAGGGAACGGCTCACAGAACAGGTGCTCCCAGCCTGGACTGTCGATGAGCAGCACGCGCTGGGAAAGAATCGCGTACAAATACGTTGACACCAGGGACATGAGCTTGTTGCCGAGCCCGAATGTGCAACTCCACACTACGTACCGGCATTGCGGCGGCTTCTTGCCGGCGTACATGGTACCCAACTCCGCGTACTCCAACCCAGTGCAGCGCCGGTGCAATGCGGCGTATCGTTCCAGCATTTGCTTCAGAAAAGGACTCATTTTCACAGCGTATTTGTGCAGCGCAGAACCTCTCTGTTCTCGGTAAGCGCATCGTCGCTCTTGGCCTTTTATAATCGAAGCACCTTCCTTCACGGCCGCTGCTTCGGCCTCCAAGGCTGCCGACAGCGAGCATCCAGCTCGTAATCCAGCATCCTCGATGTTCAAGCACGCCTTCAATTGCGCTGATTGCAAAGCCCAATCCCCAAAATTGCTCTCAAAATCACTCAACGCCTCGACCTTCGTTGCAAGAAGAAACACCAAGAACATGAGGAGCATCCGAATCGGTGCTCTTTCGGATCCTGGCATCTCCGCTTTGTGCAGGGTCAGATATGAGATGTGTGCATGATCAACCATCGCACTGGTAAAACCATTATGTTGCTCTTGCGCTACCCAAATTCTCCCCGCAGCTCAGCAGCGTAATCAGAACCTTCAATCACTCTGCATGTGTTATCACCCACTATCGATCAGCACCTCCATTCGGGACGCTGCTTACAATGCAAGTGCGAACCAAATACATACTGTAGTTGCATGTGCTGGCATGAGAGAAGCAAGAGATGGCCGGCTTCTGTGTGAGGGAGAAGGCGATGGCGACGATGAGAAAGGCCAAGAATCGGTAACAATAAAATTACAGAGGAGCAATTTCATGTGCAGCACGTGTTGTTAATCATTCTGCAGTCAAAAAGGGAAGCACTTGACAAAGTATCTCTTCATCGGTGTACGTCTCTGTCAATGTCAAGCTCGTTTGCTCGCAACATACATAAGTGAATGTGTTTGGTTCCTGCTTTGCGGCATCAAAAAGGTTTCGAGAAAGAGGATTGGGGTGTACATTTGTAAGTAGGGTGGAGGGAATTGACTTCAAGAAATTTTTGAACACTTTTGAAGTATGCAATGTTCAGTAAGATCTAGTAGCTAACTTCTACAATTACATATAAACCAAATCTTACATTCAAATTCCTCACCATTTGTAAGTTAATCACGTTTAAAGTTGAACAAATTAAAAAAAAAAATTCCCTTGTTGCAACAAGGGTCAAGGGGTTTTGTGAGTCAATATAACCAATTTAAAAAGAAAGTTGAAATGAGTCTCTTCAAATTCTTCTTCCTATGTAAACTTGATACCTCTTCTACACGCTCAAAAACAAAACTTGAAAAGTAAAATCTCAATATCTCGTAAACATTTAAAGTTTCTAAGGCAAAATAATTTCAAGCAGATATTGTGAATAAATGACCTTATACCATAGTTTTGGTAGTTTTGGGCAGTTTTCAAATAGTGTAACTATCTCCTAAAGTATGAAGAATTTTGAATTATGAAATGACTTTCTTGAAAAATACGAGGAAAATCCATTTAAAGTTCCCACTTCATAGTTCCCACTTCATACTGTCTATATGTAGTTACTGCGGGTCCAAACGTCCCGTTTTGGGCTTCGCTCTCCTTTAGGGCTTATAAAGCCCGAAGTAGCACTGTCCAATATGTACCTCGTGCAGACATTACAGAGTTGTACGACTGATGAACTTGACTAATAGGCAGCTGTTGCCCACGTATCCAATTTGAAGGAGAAAAGTAATAACGACGTGCAGTTCATGGCTGATTGGATGAAAGTCATCCACCATAGAAAGCCACAGAACGCGGACCCAGGAGCCAGCGCTTGTCTGAGAGCGCGAGAGGGAAAGATGCAAAGCAAAGGCGAGGTTTCCAGTCTTCGAAATCTGTGCACGGCTTGCTGTCGTCGAAGGAGCTTCGATTCAACCCCCTCCCCTCAGCTAGGGTTTACCTCAGCTGGCTCTGTGCAGTGGCTTAATCCTTTTGGCTGCCGCTCATGGCGTTTCAGGTGGCGCTGAAACTTGTAAGTACAATCAACCCGCCCCATTCTCTCTTCCCCCCTTCAAATGCCCGATTTTCTTGCACAAAATGTCGCATTCTCGATCTCCGCATTTTCAGGGAACTGGGATCCTCCTACCGACTTTGTCGTCTCATGCTCAAAAATTGAGACAATCGGCCGTTTGATCGTGAGGTATAAGCGAGGGTTTGATTTGAAGAGGAACTGGTCCACTGTTCACATTCCTAGAGTAGCGTGGAAAATGGCCATGTCCGCATTTGCACTACCCAGGGAGGGTTTTGCGTTAAACAGTGACATTGTTTTATAGTACTTGGGCATTGTCAAGATCGGTTTCTAGAGTAGCAATCCTATGGTGGTGCTTGATGAGTGGAACTTTTCTTAGTTGAGATGTTTATGTGACGTTCTGCTTTTGAACAAAGCGAAGTACACTTTACTGCATTGGATAGCTTTTTCAGGGGTCACTCATTGCAATGAGACGTAAGCAAGGGTAATATCACGCTTGTCGAATCGCCAGATTGATGTTTTCCTTCTGTGTATTCTGACGCACGATACTGCACTTCTGTGTGGCAATTTTTGGCGGCTCTGACACTTCGAACCTTTGTGATCTGGAGCCGACTTTGCTTTCATTAGGACACTCTTCGTCTGCTACAATCTATGTCAGTGTCATGATGCATTCTAGAATGATGTTCATGCCGCTATATATGAGATTGCTGTTTGTTTTCGCAATCGCATGGGCTTCCTGGCATTGCAAGAATCTGGCACCACTGATTCGTGTTTGGATATTGTATGTAAACCACTGAGGTGTATTTCTTCTGGGCTGCAGCTTAGGGTTTAGGCACCTGCGGAAGTAAGCCAGTCTTCGTTGACGATCGTAGGCACCGACATCAATGGAGTCTTCCAGTACTCCTTCCCGAATTCGTCACACCACTGGCGTCCCTGCTCCTGCTCCATATCCTCCCGGTATCCTTCGACCCTTCTTGATCCCTATTCCATTCATTTTCGTGCATCATTGTCAATGGTCTTCCGTTAATTTCATGCATCATCATTCTCGATGGAATTGATTCGGCAGGTACTGGATTTGCAACGGGAGCAATTTCGTTAGGGGAAGTGGACGTAGTGCAAGTGGACACATTCGAGGAAGTATGGGTAGCGCAAGAGGGAGGGGTAGACAACCAGGGAGCCACGTTTTACAGACCTGTTAATATTCCAGAAGGGTACAGCATTCTGTGTCATTATGGGCAGAACAACTCGCGACCACGAGCAGGTTGGGTACTCGCTATCAAAGACAATGGAAGCGGACCGAAGCCAGCGCCAGCGCCATCGCATTCCTCTTCCTCATCAAGCAAGTCATCAGGAGCTTCATCACCCAAGTTCTCGTTGAGCAGACTCAACCCATTCTCAAAGTTGGCGTTGGATTCCAGGGATGCCGACGCGTCCAAGGACGTCTACAATCCGTTCGTTGGGAAGCACCTTACGGCGGAAGACATCGTTGCTGAGGCGGATGAGGAGAACATCAACCCTTTTGCTCGAGTCGCTGTCGTTCACCACGACATGAAGTCGAGCGCAGCTCATAACGAGTCTGTCGTTCACCACGACGGAGAGTCGATTGCAGCCCACGACGAGACAGTCGTTCACTACGACGAGAAGTCGGGTGTAATTCAGAAGGAGACTGATGACACGAAAACGAGGTCTCTGCTGGATTCTGTCTCGAACTTTTTACAGAATGCTCCTGCTGCTACTCCTGCTTTGAAGAGCCCGTTGGACTTCAGGCTAATCTGGAAGAGCTCGACGTGGAGTGGCAAGCAGACGGGAAACGCATGGATCTGGTTGCCACTGGCACCGGAAGGGTACTCAGCTTGCGGGTACTTGGTGACGAACACGGAAACGATGCCGGAAAAGACAGAAGTGACGTGTGTTCGCACTGATCTCACGGATACGTTGGCAGTGGACAGCAAGTTCTTCAGCACGAGTGGCTCCGAATTCGTGTTTCCGTTCTCGGTGTGGAGCACGAGGCCGGCCGTGAGAGGCGTGGCGGCACCGGGCGTGAACGTGGGCAGCTTCTTCTGCGCCCGCTCAGACAGCGCAGACAGCATCCTCCCGATTGCATGCCTCAAGAATGTCACCTTCAAGCTCGATCACATGCCCAACATGGCGCAAGTGCGGGCCATCCAGAACTACTTCGGCCCCACGGTCGTCTTCCACCCCTCCGAGCATTACCTCCCGAGCTCGGTCGCCTGGTTCTTCGAACATGGCGCCATGCTCTACCACAAAGACTCCAGCATCCCTCCCATGGTGATCAAGAGCGATGGCTCCAACTTGCCCCAGGGCGGCAGCAACGACGGCACCATGTGGATCGATTTGCCGAAAGATAGCGGCCGGGACTCTGTGAAAAAGGGGGATTTGGCGAGTGCCAAAGTGCACATTCATTTGAAGCCGGTGTATGGAGCTACTTACACTGACCTTCAGTCCTGGATCTTTTTCCCCTTCAACGGCCCGAGTACTGCCAAAGTTGGCAAGGTGAACATTCCTCTGGGGCAGGTGGGCGAGCATGTGGGCGACTGGGAGCACTATACTCTTCGAGTGAGCAATTTTACTGGCGTGTTGGAAGCTATCTACTTCTCGCAGCATAGCAAGGGCCAGTGGGTCAAGATCTGGGATCTGGAGTTCACAGATTCTAACCGGCCTTTTGTGTATGTTGCCAAAAATGGCCACCCTTGTTACCCTCACCAGGGTGATCACCTCCAGGGTGATGAACGACGTGGCGTTGGCTTGCGGAATGATACCGCTCTCAGCACCCTCTTGCTCGACTCCTCCCAGAACTTCCAGGTACCCACCTACTACTTTCCCATTACACAACGTTACCTTTTCCATACCATAGTTGAGATCCCTTAATCTACAGAAACAATTAAGGTAGAATCTACATCTAAGGCATGCACAGCTTGGCATCTGTGCATCGAATTTTTTTGTTTCCATACTTTTGTAGTAATTCTGGAGGTTTTGGCGTGAGTGAGCAGGTGTTTTCAGCTGGTTATATGCACGAGAGGGGCGATCCGGATGCGCCAGACGAACTAGCCTGGTTACACTACATGCGAGAGTGGGGACCCAAAATCGATTACGACAGGAAGAAGTACCTGGAGAAGCTGTTGAAGATCTTTCCGGCCAAGATCCGTGACTCTCTTGAAGATGTATTCGACAAGCTCCCAGACGAAGTCATGGGCCAAGAAGGTCCCACCGGCCCCCTTGAGAAGAACATGTGGAATGGCGACGAGAGAAGCTGAGCAGCCTGCCGTGGACACACATTCACATTGATGAGCTTATTGCTGGACGTCCCTTGAATGATTTGAACTCTAGATGCTGCGTAAATTCTTTCCAAAACGACACTACTCGTTCTCGTGGTGTAATTTTACTGTGCGCTTGCATTTGTTTACTACTACTGCGCAGTTCTAGAAGCCTTGGATTGCCGAGCTTCACACTCTGGCTGGCAAGTATGAGGACACTTGCAATTGAAGCTCAGTATGAATATCACATTGTTTTTCTTGTAACACTGCTCATGTTCGCCGCTGCTTTTGTATGTAAACTACTCTTGTGATCCGGAGGAATTTTCAGCACCTGGTAAACCTTGTAAACAGCACAAGTACGAATCTCCTTGCACATGACGCAAGTCCAGCTTGGTGGAGTCGAAAATCTTCACTCTTCTTAAGTCTTTACATCAGCCAGCATTGTTCATTGGAGAAACACCTTCGCTCTCTAAGTCAGTTCGAGCGTGTGCCATTGCGTAAGTTGCGAGAGAAGGAACTCACTTTGAGAAGGGAAGATGTGCATATGGGATAGTATCAATTGAAAAAACAGAGCTTTCACTTAAAAAAGGGAAGATGTGCATATAGGATAGTATCATTTGAACAAAAAAAGAAGCTCTCCCTTTGAGAAGGGATCTTCTTCTAATTCACGAGGTAGGAAATGACAAGCTCTGAGATGAGGGGGTACATGGTATGATATTCATTTTAACCATGATGTTAAATCACAATCACTGTACAGTGTTATGACGTGCACTTCAATAAAGTAGGAATACCTATTATTGTGCACTTGAGGAATCTAGTCTATTTCCTCAAAGAATTAGATGGTCATATTTGAATAATACACTAATGTCTTCAAAGAATTAGTGAATGCAAGAGAAATCATAATTTTCTCATGTGATATGAATTTTCTATATATTTTCAAAGTTTAGTAGGCTTGAATACCTTCTGAAATCCATATACTATGACATCTCAGTGTATGTATGGTTACATCAAAAGGCTTCTACTACAAAGATTAGACTTGAATTGCACTTCAACCCAACAAATAGAATTGAAAATAATCTATTGGTGGATGAAGGAGATACAACTCCTCAAAGGTTTCTACTACAAAGATTAGACTTGAATTGCAGTTCGACCCAACGATTACAATGAAAGTAATCTATTGGTGGATGAAGGAGATACAACTCCTCAAAGGTTTCTACTACAAAGATTAGACTTGAATTGCAGTTCAACCCAACAATTACAATGAAAGTAATCTATTGGTGGATGAAGGAGATACAACTACTCAAAGAATTCACTTTCATGATTTTTCTTTCATACTTGCAATGTCTTAGGCTGACATTAATGACCTTCTACTTAGAGGTTTTGGAATAATGTTGACAATAACTTGACTGTGATGATATTCAAAATTTTAAAAATTATAATAAACACATGGTCCATGAGGAGCAATACTTCTTCAACTACTATTAAATTTCAACCTCTCGTTCTTGGTCCCCGGTTCCCTGTCCTTCAACTCTTATTCCCCGTTCCCATCCTTCGTTCTTATTTTCACATCCTCTAACTCACAAAGTACTCAAATTTGGTAAAATTAAGTTACAAAGTACAAAATAAATTACATGGTTAGAGAGAGCACCTTTACATGTTGAACATGTTACATCATTACTTCCCAATAACTCAATCTTTCCTTACTTTTATTATTGGTCAAAGTACAAAATTTTTGACATGATGTAATTCAGTCAAAAATTAAATTTTTTTGTTGAATTTTTGTGCATTCCTCCAAATTAGTACAATCCACAGCTAGGGAATATTACCAACTTAGCTTGTTCAACACAAAAGGTTACTCTTAAGAAGTGTAATATATTCAAGATTTAGTACTTTGCTTCTACTCTTAGTACCAATTTTAAGAAGTTTCGATGGAGGTGGCTACAATCATTGTAGTGACTTTTTTATGATTAATCGACAATTGCAAATACAATTTCCCTTCATTCTCTTTAACTCCCCCTACTTTTGACCCTTAGCGCTTCTTGCATTCTATATCAATTTACAATTTTAGATTTTAGATTTTTGGTACCCACCAAAATTAGGCAAATTAGGGGGTGTTGACTTATGGTACTTCGTAGTACAAAGTACTTGTCCGTAAGTGTGCCGTGCTAGTGTGCTTTCACCCTCAAAAACATGTTTTTGTTTCATATTGTTTAATAATATTGATTGATTGACTTATATATTTTTATTTGTATATCTCGATTAAGTCAACTTGCCATAACCATTTATTGTTTGCATCGCTCAACGCAAAATTTATATTATAACAATAGCACATGGAAGAGATATAGCTCCATGCTTTTTAGTCAATGCCCACTTCATCTTGAGATGGGCTCAACTCCAACTAGCGCGCCCAGCTCAAGGTCAAGTGGGCAGTACTATGAAGTGGACCTAAGTTCGAGTTTTTTATGAAGATCGTACAAGATTGAACACATTTCATATCTGTACGACTTTAAAAATTTAAGTGAATCATGTATGTATGAATTGATATGTAAAATATGTATAGAAACTTTGCAATATATGACAAACAAGAGTTCTCCATATTTGTACCTTAAAGCCACCACTATATCACAAATTAGGGTGATGGTCTGGTTGGGGTACCCAAAAAGGTTGTCCCATGAACAATTGCACTCTATGCTGGTGTGACAAACATATCCATTTTTAAACTGTAATACAATAAGACTACATTAGATGTGGTTTTAGTTGTCTATACTTATAATGTATCAAGAAAAAAAATTAAAAATTAAAAAAAATATTTTGAAGTAATTTTATTTGATTTTTTAGTTGAAAAAGTAAGTCATGTCCCAATAACCTAAAATCCATAGAATCAAGCAAATGGAATATCAACCATTTTTATTTTAATACAATTTTTGAATATGACCTACATCTTCTTGTATAGAATACAAAATAATTTATTTAATAATAAAAAAATTAATTCATTGTGCACTATAATGCCTGCAAATCCCCAAATTCAACACTTTTTCCCTCATCTATGAATGGATCCAAAAAAAATAAAAAATCTAAAAAAAAATCTATAGGCATATATACTTTGATTTCAGTGAGGTGCATGATATTTTATTTTCTATTTTAGGGTCTTTTTACTTGATTAAAATGACTAAATTAGACAAACTTTGGAGGTTTTCAATAAAAATAACCTAATTAGTGTGTCCAAAAAGTGATACCCCAAGCTTACCATTGCCCATTACATCTTAAATAGGGGCAATGGTAAGCTTGGGGTATCACTTTTTGGACACACTAATTAGGTTATTTTTATTGAAAACCTCCAAAGTTTGTCTAATTTAGTCATTTTAATCAAGTAAAAAGACCCTAAAATAGAAAATAAAATATCATGCACCTCACTGAAATCAAAGTATATATGCCTATAGATTTTTTTTTAGATTTTTTATTTTTTTTGGATCCATTCATAGATGAGGGAAAAAGTGTTGAATTTGGGGATTTGCAGGCATTATAGTGCACAATGAATTAATTTTTTTATTATTAAATAAATTATTTTGTATTCTATACAAGAAGATGTAGGTCATATTCAAAAATTGTATTAAAATAAAAATGGTTGATATTCCATTTGCTTGATTCTATGGATTTTAGGTTATTGGGACATGACTTACTTTTTCAACTAAAAAATCAAATAAAATTACTTCAAAATATTTTTTTTAATTTTTAATTTTTTTTCTTGATACATTATAAGTATAGACAACTAAAACCACATCTAATGTAGTCTTATTGTATTACAGTTTAAAAATGGATATGTTTGTCACACCAGCATAGAGTGCAATTGTTCATGGGACAACCTTTTTGGGTACCCCAACCAGACCATCACCCATAGCTACATTCTCAAACTAAAATGTGTCAATGCCTAGGACATCAATATAAAATGGTCAATCAAGGGGCACAAAGGGATCAAACAGCCCTTACATGAGCTCGGCCATGGGAGGACTAATGATTGTGTCTACACTCAGCAACTGGGCAAATCCAACTGGGTGTATAATGAGGCACCATTTTCATCGCCTTCCACCACTTGGGCTGAGCCTCCTAAGATTGTGAATCACTTGCAGCATTTCTCACAACAACCTTTTTCCATGTGGACTTGCCGACATCATACATCATCATGTATAATGGCCCAGCGATAACAATTATCATGAACAAACCGCATACAATCGGCTTCTTAAGACCTTTGAGCGTGCATGCGTACCATGATCCCACCCAAAATGTTGCCAAGTCACGGTGAGGGAGCACTGTGCTTGCAATCACTGCCCACTTTCCTGCACATTTGCACTTTCCGGTCAAAATCATAGCAACCTCATGCACATGCACATTTAATTGTCGATATGCAAAAGCTGCTTCCACATCTATGAAGGTTGACATGTGCTTACCTGCATTGTTTGCCGGCGCTAAGCTTCGGGCCAAAATCTGCACCGTAGGGTGTGGGCGTGGACTTAGATCTTGAATACGTCTAAAACCGGCTTGGTATTCCACCACCTTGAACAGCATATCATTCGCAACAAACATGGACTTGGTTATGCAATAGTCATACGACTCCATCTTTGTCGGTGACATTGACACTCTGCACATAACGGCCCCCTTCCACGCATTCCTTTCCACATCGTAGGACACATCTCCAACTTCATGAACACCGTTTTTCAAGCTGGCCACAGCTACATACACACAGTTCTTGTAGGCCACTGCAATGTGACCACCTCCGAATTCACTTTGTCGCGGGAAAGTCATGTCTTCAAATACAAATGGCGCCTGTTGGTCCACCGGATGCCAAGAGCTCATGGTCGGGGAGTATATATGTGAGGCATTCTCGATAAGTGGTAGAGAATGCAACGATCTTAAAGCTACCAGAAGCCCTGTCCACCACCAAGTTCACGTTCGAATACTCCGAAAAGATTTCGGGTACTGCTTGTTGGCAACCAAGTAAGGGGTTCCACACGATGAAGCTCCGTGGTGGGACGGGAATTCGCCTCGGACGAGCGGAACGTGGGCTCAGTAACACTACTCCTTCGGACACTGACTCCACTTCGCAATTGTTGTAGTTACCTTGTAGCTGTAGAGATGGAGCCATCTGCCACTCGAGAGCCTCGTGGTTTAAGGCCATGGTCATGCATCGGTTAGTTAACCGGTCAGTGCCATACATCAAGAATCCGAAGCTTGAGTTCGAATTCAATCCGTGGTCATGCAGGTTCATGAATTCCAACGTCCCAGGGTAGTTGCGCCAGGCTCTGATCACTCCCCTCAGCGTGGACGCGATTTCTAGAACCGGGAGGTGACCTAAACACTTCTCGACCAGTTCCTCTGGAAGCTCACTCCAGATCGTATGGTCGGCCTCAGGTTTTGGTTTCCGTTTTGCGAGGTCTCGATTTGCCATTGTGCTCTACAATCACCACAAGTCAACATCGATACTTTGAAGTTTAGATTCCTAGCTCAGATGTTACAAATGCATAATCAGACAATAGTCCGTGGAGTATGGATGGTATTGTTCAATGTCTCTCGCACGATCGATGCACCTTTGCACACGCACTCGTGGAGCACCACCAGCAAAAGGAGACAACGAAATCAAAAGCAAGATTGTGCCAGGAGGCTAGTAGGCTAACATGTCTCGGAGAGGCTCGAAGTGGCCCCGAGATCAAACCAACATGTACAACGAGCAGGATGGATATCTCACATGACGAACCCCTTGAGGAATTGGAGTCGGAGGTATCGATGCCTCTAGAACAGATACCAAAGATGTCGCCAAGAGCTGGAAACGATGTTGCCAAAAGCTAAAAATGAGGTCGCACGGTGTTAAGAAATAATACAATGATGAGAATCTGCTCGCCCTGCCATGTATTTGTACCCGAGCTCTGCATGCCTCCGGAGTCTTCCTAGACGTCGATTGTCTCGGCAGCAAATGTCTTCCTCACAAGCACCGAATTCCGAAGTGTCTTGCTCATATAATCTCACTGTCCAGTCTTCCTCAAATTCGCCTTCTAGCGATACAGCACCATTCATCGATGCCTGTCATTTCGGTGCATTCCAAAGCATGTACATATCCTCCTCGAAATTTACATCATTCGATGCCTCAGTCTTCGATGTGCTGGAACTATTGATCGATGGCTCGATGATAGCACTCGATGATAGCATTACTAGAAAAGAGGTGAAGAGGGGTATTTGCATTGTAACAAAAGTTGTTTTTCTTCGTTTTCTTTGCTGATCGATCCCGAGGCGCTGATCTCCTCCAGTGTAGCCTCCTTTTCTCTACCGCTCCAAATGTAACGTTCTGTCGAAAGATTCCTCATTCTTGACTATTTCATAAATTTCTAAGATTTCCGAAATTTCTTGCATTAGGTTCACGTCATGTTACAATCGAGTACATGTCAGAGCCCAACTCTGCTTCACTATCAAGACCCATTGCGTTTTTGATCATGGTT